>JADAXU010000139.1:600000-850000 GCA_018340775.1 Taxus wallichiana var. yunnanensis | reverse complement strand
GAAATTTTTAGTCTCGGTTGGTGCATGTTTTTCGGTGTCCCAGGAGGGGCACTACAGGATCAAGGTGTGAGCAAGGATATGTGCAGCATATATAGTGTTAGGAGACTCATCAATTTCAACCTCAAACAATGGAGGGAGAGACACATGACTCACCGTGGAAGCAATAGGTGCAATTTAGGAATATTCGAAGCATTAAAGTTGTATATAATATCCCCTATGACTATAGAATAAATCATAAACATCAAGAATCATTATCAAATCATCACATTGTGTTCTTACTTATGGTGGGGAAGTTGTAACAAGTGATGTAATATTGAATTCAATAAGCATATGATTATTAGAATTACATTGAGAGTTGTTCCAAACAACAAATTTGAAAGCCATGGTCATGGTGACATTGTGAAGGGGGTGTGAGTGTCTCCCAACACCTTAGGTATTGTAGATGTAGCAACCACCATGGAGAAAAAGTATCTAGATATAGGTAAGTGTGTAATAATATGCATTAGGGATTGAGAACCATTTGGATGAGAGTGAGACATAGTGGGAGGAGTATCATGGGTTCCAATAGAAATTTCATCATGTAAACCAATAGTATTGTATTCCATCACATGAGGATAATGATGTGCAATGTAAGTAGTGTCTTCATTGTCATGTATGAGAGGGATGTCAACAAATAATAACAACATGATGTGTAGAATTTATCCTAGGATTATCTATGGAAGGTGTTGAAAGGGTGTTGTGTGTTATGACATGGGTAGAGAGGATTGCATGCATAGTATGTAACCAAGGAAACCTAGAAAGATATTATAATTGAGATTATTAAGTAAAATGTGACATAGAACATTAAGACTACAAATTCCTACAATAATGGGTAAAGTGATTTCTCCCAACACTCATTTAGTGTATGATCAAAACCATGAATAAATAGAGTAGAGGGAGTTAAATCAAAAGCAAAAAGCCTTATTTGAAGGAGAAAAGAGATGTTACATAAATTAATACTAGATCCATTATCAACATGGAGAAAAGAGAAAAGTGATGCATGTCGTGTTTGGTTCGTATTATAATGTTAGTATGCGGGCTTAAATGATATTCTTGATAAGGAAACACAATTATCCATGTTTTGGTCGTGTTTCTAGTGTAGTGTTACACTTGGACATTGTTGAAAATAAGGAGTGAGGTTTTCAAATATGTAAAGACTAACATTCTTTTTTTTTTTTGGAAAACCATTATTCTTGTAGAAATCGTGTTATAAAAGAAAAGTAGGGTAGGTGGAATTTGTCTTTATATGAGGGGAATCGATCTTTATATGAAGGATCCTTTAAGGAGGGTATCTTTAGTCTATAACATGACTACCGAAATGATTAAAAAAATTTGGAAAACAAATATTTTTGTGCACTTTAATATTAATAACTTACACTTTAAAATGTTGTACAAAATATTATCCATATATATTAAAACTTTGAAGAATAGTTTTAATATCATATAACAATATTAGGAAAGAGATGTTTGCATCTTTAACACTTGCAATCATTTTGTAAAATATACACTCAAAACACACATTTCTATATATTATCCCTTATATTTGAAATTTACTATGCTACTTCCAATTTTAAAATATTACCCATATTTCTAATAATATGTATTAGCATAAAAGTTGTAAATCAAAAATACATATTGCATATATTTACGTAGTCTTTAAAAAATTATATAAAATAAAAACAAACTTACAAATCCATATTTTCAAGTTTTTCAAATAATACCACTTAGAAGTGGATAAGAGGAAAAATAGTGATAACATTACTATACCTACAAACTAGTTTAATAATAAATTTGTATTACCAAAAACCACTCTAATAAGAAAATGAAACTTGTAAAGAGAGTCATTCTATTAATTTGCTAGAAATGTGTATTTAAAGGCTAAAACAAGGTAAATGATTCTACACAATGATAATTTGCTTATGACTAATGAATAAAAAGTGAACATAAATTGGGTTTAGATTTTAAATATATAATACTAGCAATTTCACCAAAAGGGTGCAATTGATATGTCAAAGGCATTACACAGAATGGATGGATGTCGGGTTAGATGCATTAAGACTTCACAAAGTAATGGAGGATTTTTTGGGTTCCTCTTGTATAAATAGGAGGAAATGGATGCATCTTTATAATCCATTAGACTCATAGATGAAGCTTTTGTTTAGAGGTTGAAGGTGAATGTGTGAAGAGGTTGTGGGGATTTTAGGTCTTGAAGGAAACACACGTAGGTCTACTTCCCCTCTTTGGGGTTTGGCTCTTTTGAAGAGGAAAACATTTAGAGGCCATAATTTAGTCATATGAGCTTTATCCTTTTTTTGTATTTGAAGCATTAAAAAGGTGTTGAGATCTCTACGGTTTGGTAGAGGTTGTTTGAAATTTTAAGGAAATTTCTTTGAATTATCTTGAAATGTATTGATAAACTTATCTTTCATGAACACAAGATGTTGACACGTAATAGAGAAATTAATTCTTGGATAAGATCGAGGTATTTAGAGCTTGGCATGCAAAAGGTTGGCAAAGCTCTTAAGGTTTCTTGAAATTGTAAGAAAGTGTGTAAAGACCTGAAGCATATAAAACATATGATCAAACATCCAAAAAGGTCCACATGGATACAAATACAAGAGCCATGCTTAGATGGTAGAGTACCATTTAGCAAGATGGTTATTGAATCATTGACAAACAAGACATGGTGGCAATGTAGTAAATATATGAAGGAAGACACAAGTTGATAGAAAATACATGAACACCAAAAGTGATAATGATAAGGAAACACTATAGTGACGATGGCTGATCCAAATATGAGATTGTTATACGAAGGCGTAAGTTAAATTTGAAGGATTGAACATGAAACATTAGACAAAGGAAGAGTTGTGGTGATGAAGGGAATTAAGGGAGGAGAATTATTAGGTTTGGGAATCTAGTGGAGGGAACATGGGCAATCCTATTTATACGTACTATCGCATGTCATTTTTCTATACCATCGCGACATTGTCTATTTACTTTGCAATTTGTTAACTATTAAACATGTCCTACTTACTACCTACTTGAAAACTCCCACTTTATCTCTAAAAAGGAAGGACATACATGATGGTCTCTCCATGGTTTGCAAAAGGATCGTTATATCCAACATAGGTAGAATTGTCCCACTTTAATATTCTAACTTTGACAAGTTGGTTTATTTTTACAATTTCATTTTTTTTTTTTTTTGAGAGGTCATAAATTTGGGTTGATATTTTGACATTTATCGAGGTATGATTAAAATATTTTCCATATCGAGGAGAAAATAAAGAGAGAATCTTTCAGGGGTGGATATGATAAAATAAGTATTTAGTAACATGAGTTCGCTTAATCAAAATATCAAGTTTAAGAATAACATTGTATTGCATATATTTTTACCCATTTATAAAGGGGTCACTCAAGAAGTGCCATACAATTCTAGGGTACCGACAACAAGCCCTTACACTTCTTAAAGAAACAATTTTTGTCTAGAAAATATGAGGAAAAGGGCGTTTTTTGGTTTTTTTCATTAAAAATTTTATGGTGTTAAAGATTTTTTATTGGACTATGTGAGCCATGTTGGATCTAAACATGGTATCAAAGAGAATTGATACATAGAAACGATGAATGGTTAAAAATATGGCAATGATGATATTACAAAGCAGGAGGTGCCATTGCCAACATAATTTCGAAATGTTTTCCCTAATGCAATTACACTTTCACGTGGAAGTCAATCACATTCTTTGATCCCGATTCCTCTCACACATGCCACACTACATCACATGTATTGTCGAGATTATTTATGGATAAGTGGTTGAAATTAAAGAAATGGTCTTACATTTTCCTCCATAAATCACGGTCATCGATGATATCTCAGTATGAGGCAAATGTCGATGAAATTACACCTTCAAACGTAATTAAGGTCATAACATGTTTCAATTTACATCTAATTAGATTTGATTGTAGAAATTAATAATAAAATAGTTTAAAAGTGTAGAGGCATTCTAAGATGAATATTGAATTTGCTTGGATTTTAGAACATTTGGGAAAAAGAAAATTGAAGTTTGTTTTAAGATCCACAATGTCAAAGAAACATACATCCGAAAACAAATCCACGAGGTAACTTGAACAAAACATATTATCTTCATTTTATTTCATAATGGATAATTCTTTTTGATCCATACAACAATTTAGGAAGTAATTTTAGTGGAGAAACTTTCGGGAGTCATAACTTCTTGCACCGTAGTTTGATTGATTATGTTCAAAATGCGTCAAAAACTTGGAATGCTTGAATACGTGGATTGTGAAATTATTATTTTGCACTGAAAGCTTGGACCGCAATTTTGTAGTGTTGTCTAAAAATAGTGATTTCACAAAAAAATTACATATGTAAATCATAAGGTGAACCACCTTGTCTGCCTCAAGATTGGTGACCTTCCACTTTATTATAGACGTCTCTTCATATTTTTAAAATTAAGTATATAAATATATGTAACCCGAAAGGGAAGGACACACATCTCTTTGTAGAGATAGCTATTGTAATCATAGTCTTCTGAATAATATACATCTCTTTTTAGAGATAAATTTATTGTTTACATATGGCACAATTGTTATTTTGTCCTTTAATCCCAAAACCCTTGAGTTTTGGATCAACTTTACTAAACATATTAAGTGTTATGTTATAAGTTTGTTGAGCTTACATTTTTTTTTTTCTTATGATTCTTATTAATTTTGTCAACTCCACATCGGCATTCCTTGATATGCTTTCCATAGAAAATGAAGTCAGCATGAGGTAGGAGCACCACAGACTATCAATTATCTTGCATAGTTTTAGAATTTTGGCTAAGTATGGGCATGTGCATGAGTAAGGAGAAAGTGAAGAAACAAGGAGTGCACAATGTGGCAGTTTGGTGATTATGCGACCGTGTAGCCAGGGGTTAAATTTGACAGCCACCTATGGCTGCCAAACAATTTTGAGATGGTGGTACTTTTTCAATAAGACCCTTCAAAAATACAATAAAGTGTTATTTATGCCAATTATTTTTAATATATATTTTTATAATTTACATATAAATTTATAGAAAAATTGGTGGTCATATTTTTAATATGCAAGTTGTACGTTATGGTTATCACAAATATTTACAAGTATTTTACCGTTAAAATCACCAAAAATGTGTAAACGGCAACAAATTTAACCTCATGTAGTGAAGGCATTACATGCATAGGATTGCACACAAGATTTTGGCAAAGGATTGGATAATTGAATGCACAAAATTTTGGCAAGGGGTGAAAAGGAAGAAATAGGCACAATAATCATGTATTAGAGTATAAGATTGTGTGTAGAACCTTTATAGCACCGGGTGTGAGACTAGAACATGGTAGAAGCGCATGGATTTTACTAACTTACATTAAGGATATGTCGAAAGTGAAAAAGAAGAAGAAGAAGAAGATATTTTAACGTCCACGAGGCTACCAAAGATAGCCTATGGGACAACAAAGCTTGCTAAAGATATTTTTGGCATTTAGATCTCCTGTTGATGAGTTTGATAATCAACTCTCCTATTTTTCCAACCATATTCTCATTGAAAATATTTTGAAAGGATGCAGTAGCCACCATGCTAGCAAACTGGGCCCTAATGTCATTATAAGCATTACATTCCAACATGAAATGTTTCTCTAACTCCACTGCACCAGACGTGCAAAAGACAAATTCTCTCTTCCCATGCCTCTTTAGGTCTTTTCCATCTTCATGTTTCACACGAAGATCATGTGAATTAGATCTCAATTGAGCTATGAAGTTCTTTGCTTTCCACGAGACATCAACCCCTATAAAATCCTTTTGTTGAAGATCACATGTAGAGTTAAATTCCTCCAAATAATACCTCTTCTTTCTCCCTGACGGCTTCCCCCACATAACTTGGCGTAATGTATCTTTAACAAAAAATTTTTATCTCTTGGATATTATTAGGATATGTATTTAAGTAAATGTACCATTTTTTAAGCCATTTGTTGGTTTGATTCATCCATGACTTCTTTCTTTTCTCCAAACACTCATTGAGGACAACCTTAGGTCATATGCTACCATCCATTTGCTCGATCCTTTTTAAATATGTTATGAGACAAACCATAGAAATAAATTCTATAGGTACAACCCCCATTTCAGCAAGAAGAATCTTATATGGGATAAAGATCTTTAATTTGAACTTGTTAATAATCATGTTTTTTTAATGCTCTCAAATTGTTTCCACTTTGATTTTGAAATGTTGTTAACCCAAACATCACATCCATAAAGCACCACCGGAGTTACTAAAAGCCCAAACAAAGTCTACATAGTTTTCTAATCCCATGATTTTGCCTCTACATTTGTTTTGGAAAGCATAAAAACTCTCCACCCCCTAAAATTCTCTTTTTGCTACAAATCTCCCAACTGAGCTTGTTATTAAAGTCGAACCCAAGATATTTATATTTTGTTACTTCCTCTAAAATGTTTCCATTGAAATAGAAGTCATATTGAATTCTTTTCTTTCTATTGGAGAAGATTGTGATATTGGTCTTATTGTTCTTGACTTACATCCCCACTTCTTTACAAAAGTGCTCAAGCACACATAAATTTTTTTGGAGGCCTTTAGTGGATCTAGCAATCAAGACAAGATCATCAGCATAAAGGAGAAGTCTTACAACATACTCTCCTAGTCGAACACCATCTTCACTATGCATATTTAACCACTCCTCAAGTTTTTCGATCTATAGGCCAAATAAGGTAGGTGATAATGGGCAACCTTGTTTAAACCCAATATCGCTCTTGAAACTTTTTGAGATACAAGTTTGATTTCTAATTTTGACTCGTACCTTTTCATAAAGTTTATGAATACTTACTTTGTGATGTAATGGGATACCAAGTTCCTTCATTCTATCCCATAACTTGCTCCTATGAATTGTGTCAAAGGCCTTCTTGAAGTCAAAAACAACAATAAGCTTCCTCTTAATCGCTTCAAACTTTTTCAATAATGTGCCTCAAAGTGATACCATGATCTATTGTTGAATACTTAGGTCTAAACCCTGCTTGCCCTTTTGCTCTCTTACCTTTTTCTTCTGCCCACTTGTTGATTCTGCGTTCCACCATGCTACCAAACAACTTTGAAAATAAAGGTTTGATCATGATGGTTCTATAATTAAAAGGATTGTTAACATATCCACTCTTCAAAAGAGGTAGCACAAGACTAGTGTTCCAATCTCTAGGAAAACATTGAATCATATATCTTACATTGGATGTATATAGCCAACTTGAGGCTATCATAACTTATTATCATTATGTATCTCTTTCATATATGTTATATTATCATTAGTGGGTCGGCCTTGGTGTTGGCCATAGCATAGGAATAGTATATATAGGGGTTAGTTGGTAGTAGTTGATCATCATATTGAGCATTTGAGTCTTATTGTTTGGTTTGGAGGTTGCCCCCTCAAAGTGGCTAAGCTATTCTACTTGCATATTGAGATCATTTATCTAAAATATTGTGTTCATTGGTGTTATATTACTGCTAATAATCATATTTATACAAGTAATTCCATTACAAGTGGTATCAGAGCTTGAACTCACCAACACTGCGTCAAACCCTAATTGTGAAGGTTCAGCCATATCTCAAAATTGGTAGCGAATTTTTCTACAATTTTTTTGTGGTGTGGAAAATTAGTCAAGTAAGCTCCCTCAAAATTTTAAGAATTTTTGACTTGTTTTGCAAAATTTATAGCGGTTTTATGTTTTTTCATAATTCAAGACCTAGGGTGCAATTTGTGGAATTTTTCAAAGTTATTTACATTTCCATAAAGAGGATTAAAAATTAGTTTGAGTTTTTTCTTTGAGTTTTTTAAATTTGGCTTAATTCCTATTGAAATCCCAAACCCTAAATTTTGACCTTGATCCCTAAATCCTACCATTTTGGGGCATCATGGTTGGGCCTTCGACAAGAGGCAAAAAAATAATCCCATCACTCTGGGTAAAACCCCTGACAAGGATGAGATAATAGTTAAGGATTTAGAGTCAGAAGGGGTATCTACAGAGTCCTCAGGGTTAGGGTTTACTTCAATGGACCATAAGGTCAGCTATCTTGAGTTAGAGTTGCGAAACCTCGAGGGTAGAGTGGCCAACAAAGAAGATGTAGAAAATATTGGACAAAACGATTGGAGGATTTCATTCACCAATTTAGTTACAATATAATGGGTCATCATATCCTTCCTAATCAGCCACAACTCAATCATACTCATATTAACCAGGTGGATCTTCAGGTCAAAGTAATAGACAAACTAGCTAGGGTGGATCTACAAACATGACCAATCCAAATACAAACACTCTGCAAGCCCGTAACATGATTCCAAAAGTGGAAATGCGTAAGTTTGATGGAAAGGATCCACTCAATTGGATTAACTAGATGGAGAATTTATTTGATCTTCATCAGATTCCATCGGGACAAAAGGTTACCATGGCATCTTGTATCTCGAACCTAACCAATTCATTTAGTATCGATGGTTATGTGCTCAAAGGCAAAAGAGTGGCCTCAATGTTACATGGACATTCTTCACCAAAGAGTTGCAATTGCACTATAGTTCTAGTGTGTCAAAGAATTATTTCAATCAATTAGCAAAGCTAAGACAAACAGAATAATCAAAGATTACATCCATCAATTCCAAAACCTTTCCTTACGGTGGAAAATATTCCTAAAGAGAATCTGAATGACTTATTTCTTAGGGTCTTAAAGAACACATTGAGACTGAGGTGTGTATGTTTAATCCTCATAAGGTTTCAGATTCTATGATCATGGCACGTAGGGCGATGAAAAATTTCTTTCCAGTAGGAAACAAACTGTCAATAATATCATAGATCATAGCACCTTTCCACCATCATTCCCTCGGCCAGTTAGATTGACACCTCAACAAATTGAAGAAAAGAGAGCCAAAGGGTTATGTTTTAATTGTGACAACAAATTTGGACCAGGACATAAGTGTGCTGAAAAGAAGTTGTTCTACATTGAGGGGCCTAATGAAGAAGAAGAAAATGAAGAAGACGAAGAGGTAGAGAGAGGAGGAATTAGGAGATCCCCCACCAACAATATCATGCCATGAAATTTCAAGTATTAGCACTCCCCAAACTCTCAAAGTAGTTGGATTCTTAAAAAAAGAGGGTAACAATGTTGATTGATTCGGGAAGTACTCACAACTTCATCAATCATAAGTTGGCGTACATGCTTGAACTTTTTGTTTATCCAACTCCAATGTCAAGTCATGATCGCTGATGGGAAAACTATTAGTTGTTCAGAAAATGCCATAACATTAATCTCACCATGGGAGATTACTTGCTAACTAGCAATATGTATGCCATTTCCATGGGAGGAGCAGACATTGTGTTAGGAGTTCAATGGCTTACCACCTTGGGAACCATTGAAATGAATTTCCAAGAGTTGTTCATGTAATTTCAATCAGAAGGGAGGACTTTTAAACTAAAAGGACTAAGAGAAAGTCCCCACAGATGGTAAGTTCTCATCAGATGCAAAAATTGCTTAGAAAAGGTGCAGAGGGGTTTGTGGCACAACTATTTTCATTGAAGCACATCATTCAAATACATTTATACCCACAGATATGCAAAGCAATTATAGATGAGCACTCAATGGTGTTTGGAGAAATGCCAAAGGGTTTACCTCCAAAAAGAGACCATGACCATGCCATCCAACTAGTACCAGGAGTCAACCACCCAACATCAGACCTTATAGGTACCCCTATATGCAAAAGAGTGAGATTGAGAAGATAGTTCAAGAGATGTTAGAAGCAGGACTTATTCATCATAGTCAAAGTGCTTACTCTTCTCCTATAGTGATGGTATGGAAAAAGATGACAATTGGTGCATGTGTCCAGATTACAGGGAACTCAATAAGTACACAATTAAAGATAAGTTTCCTATTCCTGTAATTGATGATTTGCTAGATGAGTTACATGGTGTTGTTTACTTTACAAAACTTGATCTTCATTCTGATATCATCATATTAGAATCAAGGATGAAGATATTCATAAAACAACCTTCAGGACACATGAAGGACACTATGAGTTCTTGGTAATGCCTTTTGGACTAACAAATGCACCCTCTACATTTCAAAGCTTGATGAATTCCATCTTTAAGCCATTTTTGTGAAAGTTTGTTTTAGTGTTCTTTGATGATATATTAATCTATAGTAAAACATGGGAGGAACACCTGCATCATGTAAATAAGGTGTTGGAAACTCTTGAACAACATCAACTTTATGCAAAGCCTTCTAAGTGTTCTTTTGGTGTCAAGGAGGTTGAATATTTGGGTCATATTGTCTCTTATGAAGGTGTTAAAGTGGATCCTAACAAGATAAAAGCCATGCTTGAATGGAAGGTTCCCAAAACCCTAAAAAATCTCTCGAGGATTTTTGGGGCTTACAGGTTATTATCATAGATTTGTAAGGAATTATGGCAGCATCGTAGCACCACTCACAACTTTATTGAAGAAGGACTCTTTCCATTGGAACAAGAGCAAACTACTACGGCATTTGAGAAGTTGAAGGAGGCCATGTGCACCACTCTAGTTCTAGCCACCCATATTTTTTCCAAAACATTCATTGTTGAATGTGATGCTTTAGGGTATGGTATGGGGGCAGTACTCATGCAAGAAGGTTGACCCATTTCCTTCGAGAGATGCCAATTCAAAGGTAAGAATATATCTAAACCAGTTTATGAGAAAGAAATGCTAGCCATACTTCATGCAGTGAAGCAATGGAGACCATATCTAATGGGTAGACATTTCAAAGTAAAGACAGATCATGATAGTTTGAAATACTTCTTAGAGCAACGTTTATCATCTGAAGAACAACAAAAATGGGTCTAAAAATGTTGGGGTATGATTTTGAGATAATATACAAGAAAGGGAAAGAGAATGTAGTTGTTGATGCTTTATCTCGAAAGGATGAATCAACCGAGGCATTGTTGTGTGCCATATTTGTATTACATGAGGATTGGATAGAGGATGCAAGGTCTGAATGGAAAAATGACCCAGGTACACAAAATCTCATTCAGAATCTCCAACAAGATCCAAGCATGTCAGAAAAAATTGTATGGAAAGGAGATGCTTTATGGTATAAAGATAGATTATATCTATGTAAGAATTCAATCCTTAAAAATAGGGTTCTATCTGAGCTCCATGCTTCTCCAGTAGGGGGGCATTCTGGCTTCTTGAAGACTTATCATCGAATCAAGCATGATTTTTTCTAGGGAAGGGCTAAAAGGGGATGTCCAAAAATTTGTGGCAGAATGCATGGTTTGTCAACAAAATAAGGGCAAAACAATTAAGTCCCCAGGTCTTTTACAACCTCTATCTATTCCTAGCCAGAGGTGGGAAGAGGTGTCCATGGACTTCATCATAGATTGCCTAAATCAAAAGGTAAAAATGTAATCATGGTGGTGGTGGAAAGACTCACCAAATATGCCCATTTTTGTGCCTTATCACATCCATTTGTTGTGAGTATAGTAGCAACAACCTTTAGGGATACAATTTAGAAGCTACATGGGACACCAAAGATTATAGTAAGTGACCAAGACCCTATCTTTACTAGTAATTTTTGACTGACTTGTTCTCATGCTTGGGCACACAACTAGCTCATAGTTCCTCTTATCATCCCCAGTCTGATGGGAAAACAGAGGTGGTAAACAAGTGCTTGGAGGGATATCTTCATTGTTTTACCTCAAATAAGCAAGTGAGATGGGTCCAATGGTTACCATGCGTAATGGTGGTATAACACCTCCTTTCATACTTCATCTAAAATGTCTCCTTTCTTGGCATTATATGGGTACCATCCACCATCTATCACCTCATCTTTGAGAGTCCAACCAAGGGTTCGAAGCAATTGAAGAACATATTCAACACCAACAAGAGGTGCTTTCTAGTCTCAGGAGAATTTGGCCATGTCACAAAACCGCATGAAGTAAGGCAGACCAACATCACAGTGAAAGACATTTTGAAGTCGATGATTAGGTTTTTGTGTGTTTACAACCATATAAGCAAATTTCCTTGAAAAAATATAAAAAGGATAACAAGATTTCACCTAAGTATTATGGCCCTTATCAAGTGTTACAGAAGATTGGCAATGTAGCATACAAATTGGAACTTCCTCCGCTACTCAAATTCATCCAGTCTTCCATGTATCTTTCCTAAAGAAGGTAATTGGACATACGGTATCAACCCAGAGAATGTTACCAGAGCTTGATGAAGAGGGAAGAATCATCCTAGAACCATAATGCATCCTTAAGAAACACACTAAGAAATTGAGGACAAGGGTCATCACTGAGTATTTGATCAAGTGGAAAATCTAGACAATGAAGACGCAACTTGGGAGGATGCAAACTTCCATGCAACAAAATCCATATCTTCACAACATTGGGGACAATGTTGCTTCAAGGGGGGGGCATGCTACGCCCTTAAACATATATCTTACATTGATGTATATATAGCTAGCCGACTTGTGGCTATCATAACTTCTTATCATTATGTATTTCTTTCATATATGTTATATTATCATTAGTGGGTCGGCCTTGGTGTTGGCCATAACATAGGAATAGTATATATATAGGGGTTAGTTGGTATTAGTTAATCATCATATTGAGAATTTGAGTCTTATTGTTTGGTTTGAAGGTTACCCCCTCAAAGTGGATGAGTTATTCTACTTGCACATTGAGATCATTTTATCTAAAATATTATGTACATTGGTGTTATATTGTTGCTAATAATCGATTTATACAAGTGATTACATTATAGTTTTCATCTCGTATGTTTTTCTTTGATTGAAGCTCCTTCCAAAATGCTTTTGGATTATGTTTCCTAAGTGTATAATCTCTTCCTCCTTATGGTCATGAACTCAAATTGTTTTCTTTATGATTTGTTTGTACAGCTTTATGTTGAACTTCTCTTTGCCTATTTCTTCCATATCTCTCCTCGCTGCTTTACACTCCTCATCAAACCATCTATTTACTTTGGAAAATAATTTTCTTGGTTTTTATTTTTGTTCTTTTAAAACTTGTAAGAGTTTGCTTAATTATGTTTGTTATAAATTTTAAGGTCTTGTGGTCTTATTTTCCCTCTTGCATTAAGTGACTCAACACCACTTTGAAGATATCATAATTTTCTTGTGTTACCAAGATCCCGCCTTTTAAGATGATGAGATTGTTTGTTCCTTGTGAGCTGATTATTTCTCGACCAATCTACCACTATGGAAATGAGATTATGATCTGAATTTAGGTCCTTGATAGAATCATCAATCTCCACTATTTTATCATGTCGATTAAACTTTGTGATAAAATCGCATAATCAACAACACTTTCCCCATTGTAATTTTTACAAGTAAAATTTCCAAATTTATGTCATCTTTCCATCCCATTACAAATAATCAGATCAAACATGCCAAAATATTTAATAATTCTTCTCCAAAATGTTTAATGATTAATTTGAGAAAAAGAATGGCCGAGAATCGATTAGCAAGGACATGGCTCAATCACGAAAGTAAGTCGACACATGTGTATGTCTAATGAAGTACTAACAAATCATTCAACAAATATTTGACAAGGATCCTAGGGATAAATAATCCTCAAATACTAGATTTGACATGGCATAGGCAAGGAAACATCTAGACTGTGGTGGTAGCTTGGAACATTTATTTGAAACAATTTTGAAACCAGAAGAACGGGAAATTAGGAAGCATATGGAAGGAATTAGTCTACCATAAACATGTTTTCAAATGGATAGAGTATGGGAAATGAGAAGGTATATATATAGGTCAAGTCCATCATTTTTGGCCCTTTTGGGGGAATGCTATCATGAAAGCATGTAGGAGAGCCGAGACAGAAATATATAAGGAGCCTAGGACAATAGTCCTAGGAGCAAACCACCACCATTATACTAGTTCAAAAGATTGTTAAAATAATTATAATCAGCCCCATCGTGGGGAGGAATAATTATGGATTTTTTAAGGATATTAAATTAATATAAGTTTTGTTTGTTTGGGTGTTACTCTAATGTGTATTACACTAATGGGAAGTCGGTATCTCCATCCTCATTTACCATTAATTTGGTATCAAAGCAAGGCACCAACTCGAGAGAGAAACTAAGAGATTTGTGAATTATTATAGTGCAAGGCGTATCTTGACATGGAATTGTTTTAATACAAGAAGAGAACGTGAGGCAACTAGTCAAGGAATGAAAATACCACTAAATGAGATGGTATTTTAGGTGCAATGAAAGCGAATGCAACAATAATGGGTATGTTTGAACAAGTAATGGATGAGATTAGGGGTGTGAGGACTACACTAGAAGTTATATAGGATATTGCATAGATGAGGTTTTATGTCTTGAGATTATCAAAGTGAAAGTGAAGGAGTTAGAGGTGAATAAAATGAGGAAGTATACGCTAATGAAGCACGACTCTTAAGAGATCTCACAAAAATGGGTCAAGGACTAAGAATGGATATTCCATATTTCTCAATGAGATTGGAACCAAAGGATTTGGTAGATTGGATTACTAACATGAAAGGGTAATTTGAGTTTGAGGAGATTAATGACCTATAAAGGGTAAAGGTGAAACAAACCAAGTTGAAAGAGTATACAACCTTATGGTGAAAAGAGATCCAAAGAAGAGGAAAAGACAAGATTGTGCATTGTGATATAATAGTTTCCAGGATGAAAGGAAAGTTTGTACTCACAAATTAACAAATGGACTTATTCAAGACCAAGTTTCAAAAAAATAATACATAAGGAGATGTCAAGTTAAGGATTACACAAAGGAGTTATATCGAATTACAATTAAATTGAGGCATGCGAGATGTTGACTAAGAAATTATCACAAAGTATATTAATGGTTTGAGGTTTTTAATTCAGGAGGAGCTAATCCTTCTTCACATCCATACTATTGAAGAGGCTTACCAATTAGTGTTGAAGGATGAATAGAAATTAGAGCATAAGAGTCGGTGTATCCTCGAAGAGGAGGTCGAATGTTCCCTAAAAGGAAATAATAGTCGAAGATACAACAAGCCGTAATATGAAGAGCACTATAATGCACTAACAAATAAGTGTGCGGAAGGAATGTCATGCCCGACACAATAGATTTATCATGGAATGGGAAAATTATTTTTAAAACATGTTTTAAGTGTGAATAAGTGGGACATCATACATATGAGTGTCCTAATGCACAAAGTGAGGTGACAAGTAGGTGTATGGAAGGAAGTGCACACATGACATAGGGAGATATAGAGTTTACATAGCCAACAAAAATTCTATAGGACCAAAATATGGAGAATCCTTTATGACAAGGAATGCATTTTTGAAGACTATGTAGAAGAAGGATGAACCAAGACAAAGGAAAAATTTATTCAGATAGTATGCAAGTTTAGAGACAGTGTTTTAAGGTAATCATTGATAGCAATAACACAAAAATCCGGTTTCTTGCAAAATGGTTGAGTTTTTGGGAATGAATAATATTGTGCATCCCAACCCTTATAAGGTGTCATTGATGAAGAAGGGATGTCAAGTCTTAGTGAATGAGCAAAGTCTTGTCAAGTTTCTGATTAGGAACTATTGCGATGAGGTGTTGTACAATATGAAGCTTATGGATGTTTGCAATATATAGCTATGAAGGCCTTGGCAGTTTGATTGAAAGACAATCCATGATGGGTGTGCAAATTTTATTCTCATAGATAAGGATGAAAATAAGTTCAACATGTTTCCTTAGGAAGATAAAGGAGGATATGAAGTGTGCAAAGATTATGCGTAAAAGTATTGGTTATGTTAGGAAAATAATTCCTACAAGAAGTGGAGAGTGAAAGGGTATTTTTTTTGCTTGTGCAAAAGGAAATGCATGAAGAGTGCACAAATAATGAAGAGTTCCCAAAGGACATTTATAGACTATTGGATGAATTTATGGATATAGTGAGAAAAGAGTTTTCGCAAGGATTACCACTAGTGTGTAGTATCACCATCAAATTGACTTGATAAAGGAGTCAAGTTTTCAAATAAGGTAACATATAAAATGTCCCTAAATAAAATGTGGAAGTAAAACGCCAAGTGCAATATTTGTTAGATAAAGGAGTGGTTGGGAAATTTTAATCTTGTGCTCGATACACACATTACTAGAAAAACAAGAAGGATGATAGTAGTGCATGTGTGTAGATTCAAGAGCCATCAACAAGATAACAATGAAGTATATATTCCCATTTCAAAGAATGGATGAATTAATGGATTGTCTTAGTGGTGTGCGATGCTTTTCCATGATTGACTTGAAGAGTGGTTACCATCAAATCCATAACAGGGAAGGAGACAAGTGGAAAATGACATTCAAGACTAAATAAGGGTTGTATGAATGGTTGGTGATACAATCGGGTTGACCAATGCCCCGAGTAACCTTATGAGGATGAATGAAGTGTTGAAGCCAATTCTTGAGAAATTTTTGATTGTATACTTGGGTGACATTTTTATGTTTAGTAAGACAAAGGTGGAGTACCTAGAGCATTTGCACAAGGTTATGGAGCATATACAATAGGAAATGTTGTTAATACAAATAAAGAAGTGTAGATTTATGCACGATGAGTTAAATATTTTTGTTTTGTGTTATCCAAAGAAGGCTTACTTGATGGACCTATGTAAGGTACACAATAATCAAGTGGCCTTCGATGAGGAATATGATCGAGGCACAAATTTTTCATGGACTCACAAGATTCTATAGAAATTTTATCAAACATTTCAAAGGAGTGTGTGCGGTGATCACGGAGACCATGAAAGAAGCTCATAAGGAATTTGTGTGGACAAAATAAGAGGAGTGAGGCTTCCAAGATCTCGAGGAAAAGGATTAAAACACAACCAATATTAGCATTGTTAAGTTTTAACATGGTATTTCAAGTAGATTACAATGTGAGTGGTGTATCCATAGGCACATTATTGATCCAAGAAGGAAGACCCATAAACTACTTCATTGAGAAGATGAATGACCCCAAAAGAAGATAGTTTATGACCAAAAGTTTTATGTTATTGTACATGTATTAAAAAGAGAATGTGTTATTTATTGCCAAGAGAATTTATTTTATATATGAACCACAAGGCATTGCGCTTCATCAATATTAAGGTAAATTTGAACAAGAGGCATATGAAATGGGTAAAGTTTCTATAATTTAATCGCTTTTGTGCTAAAGCATTGATGTGGGAGGTCAAACAAGATTGCGGACACATTGAGTAGAAGGATTTTTGAATGAAATGTGCATAAAGTCTTAGGATTTGAGTCCATGAAAGAGATGTCACGGAAGATACGGATTTCAAGGATACATTAGAATCATACATGGAGCCAATTTGGATAGATAGAATACCATGCTCATATTATTTCATCTGTGAGGGAACTTTGTTCAAAGGAACAAAATTATGTATACCAATAGGGTCAATGCATGAGAACCCGATCAAATAGAAGTATAAAATACGCTTAAGAGGACAATTGGAGGTGACTAGATATTAACATAGTTGGAAGACCATTATTATTGTTCAATTATGCACACATATGTGCACAAATATGTAAAGGAGTGTTGATTATGTCAGTCATCCAATGGGCATTGATAAAATATAGGTTTTTATTATCCATTACTAGTGCCAAAAATACAACGTGATAATATTAACATGGATTTTGTACTTAGATTTCCAATTACATAAAGAGGGAACCAGGGTTCATTTTAGGGGCAAATATTTGTACATGTACAAATATTAGGATTTTTTAAGTTTGAAATTGGCAGATTTTTTCACTACCATACAGTAGTAGGTTCGCCAAAAATTTATGGGTCATAAATAAATTTGACCCTAATTTTTCCTTATTGTTTCCACTAAGGTTTGACCAATGTTGGTATATTCGCCATTATGTTATAATATATTACTATATATATGATTAATTTTCATAATGTAGTAATACAATATAATTCCAAAATTTGTTAATTTTGAGATTGGAGCTGAAACTATAGTTAAAAGTGAATAAGCCTCTAAAAAGTTGAAAGTATAAGCCAAAAAGTTGAAGGTATAAGTGAAAAAGGTAAGTGATAAAGTTTTAACTATCAATGCATTATGCATAAGTGTTACTGCAGACAAAAACCTAAATACATGATGTCACCTGATAAAACACCTTTACAACGTTGGACGGTTCATGTTACCAAACCAGTAACTTGAATTTGAGTCGCCATTTGGTGGCATGAATGTATACAATGAAAAGTGGCCCGATAGCGTGTTCACATAACCTTGTTCCATAGCCTAAGCCATGTTATCACGTAACATGAGGTTTATAATAGTGATGGTGTAACTGGATGAAAATAGTAGTGTGCTTCCGGGAGGGAACATCCATGAGGGTACCACATGTCAGTATGATGTCATCACCGAATGGTATTAAATTTTGATTATCATATGGGAACACATATATGCATACGTTTGACAACTTGGAAAAAATGCATTCATTGCCATCCCAAAACCCTCCTTTCCTAGATTTGCCAACAATGCGAATACCTTTTTCATAACATTCACCACCCATCCTATAATAATTTTTTGGAGGGGGTTCTTAAAATGAACCCCTGAGGGAACGAATTCATATTTTTAGAAGTCAACATATATTTGAATATGAAACACTTTATTACATGCAAAAATACCAATGGTGGATCAATAATTACAATATTTTTCTTCGAGATATTATGTGGTTATATGGGTTGCCATTAAGCATAGTATCTGATAGATATACAAAGTTCCTAGGTCATTTTTGACAAACCTTATAGAGTAAGATGGGAACAAGACCAAATTTTAGTTGAACATATCACCCATAGATAGATGGACAATCAAAGGTGGCGAGAAAAATTTTGTGCAACTTATAGTGTAACTTAGTTGGAGATAATCCAAAGTAATGTACATGTGATGCAAACCCTACACAATAACTTGGCCAATAAACAAGTTAGGCTTACTCATAACAAACCATACAAAATATTTACTAGTTTCACAATTCCAATTCTAAGAACAATGACCGTTATCCGACCGATTTCTTGCACCATACCAATCTTAGCTCACCATTCAAAATACTATCTCTCTACTTTCTATTCACCATGCACTATGTGCTATTATTTAGCCTTTGCCATGCTCAAATATCAATCACTCATTAAAACATAAAGATATTTCTCTCTATGTCATGTTCTTAATTTTTCCTTGTTTTGCACTCCATCATTTTCACATCCACCGAGTGAGGGTATTAGTGACTAAAAACTTGAACTTTCCAAATATTATCATTAACCAACAACATTCAATCACTAGTTCACAATACTCAAAAATGCTTCAAAACATCACAATACTATCTTGAGACTACTAGGCTTAAAACACAAAAATTGGTGTTATCTTCAAGAGAACTATATCACGAGCATTCGACATCAATATATCCACCAAAAATATGATTTCATGCCTTCAAGTCTTCAATCTTGCTTGGGAACAAAAAGAAAATCAAGAAACTCTTGCTTTACCTCTTTACCTGACTTTTCTTCATGTTAGCCCCGATTTCATAAAAAACTTATTGTTATGACCAACTCAAAAAGAATCAAAGGAACCTAAACACATTTTTAGACACCCTTTATTGAGCTTCAACTCTCCACCAATTTTTAGACCCTAAAATCTAGTACAACCTCTTCAACTCATTGGTCATTGTTCACAATTAGGTCATTGTTAGGTCTTAAAACTAAGAATCTTCACTTTGATGGTCCTAAAATCCTCCACAAGTCTCTAATATTATTCATAAGACTATTAACCATGTATAATCCCTTCTTAACCAAGGAAATTCATGACAGTGAATCATACCTTACTATTGTACTCATTTATTTTGTATTTGGATTAATTGTTTATAAACACAAATCATGTAATAAATTCATTTCAAGCCCAAATGACATGTTTTCTCCTTCATATTACCTTGAATATATATACATCATTGTAATATATCTTCTAGATAGGTTCACCTTTAAGAAACTAAGTGTTTGTTATTACTTACTCTCAAACTGACTTGTAGACTAGTAAGGAGACAAAATAATGACTATGTTTTCTGTTTTACACCCTAAAAACCTTGTGCTTCCTCCTAAAATTTTATCCACACCTTTTTTAAACCTCATTCCACCTGATTACCAAGTTTTTTTATTTCCATTGATAAAAATTCAAGTTATGTTCATTTCTTCCTTGAAACCCTAGACAAGGTTTCATGACACTGAGACCTAATTTTGGATTATTTTTATTTTTAGGGACTCTAACTCCTTTCAAATGCTTGAAACCCTTTTTCAATATCATATCCTCCTTATTTAAGTCCCTTCAAATTTATTTGGCTATGTAAATGTGTTTAGATCCTTCCAAATGTTGTTTTACCAAGATATTAGATGGACTGTGTTACACTGAGTTTACTTGGTTTTAGATCTTCCTTCATTAAATGCTATCATGAACCTACAGTTTCATGACGACCTCTCTATAACCTCCCCAAGAAATGTATATATGTTATTACAATATTAACAACCATCACACCTCCTTATTATGTTTCATCAACCTATAAATCACATAAACCAACAAGTATACTAATCTAAACCACTTAACACTACAAGAGTGAATTACATTGACCTTCCTCCAAATTTAAGAATTCCATACCATGCTTCTCCAATTTATAATGCCTCTAATTTCTCTCAACAATCTACACAATCATGTCATACCACCAAAATATAGTGTTTTCCCTATCAACAAGAAAAATTTCTCCATGTATCCTATAATATCATCCCATGAAGATCAACCCTATCATTTAAATCATACTACCATCCCAAAATACCATTGATATAACATTGTCAAAGCATGTGTATTTAGAAAGACACAAGAACACAACTTATCCTTCATTCATTGTTCATTTATACATCTTTGTCATCGCTTTCTAAAGTTTAACTACATAAAACACATCTAGAAACATCCATCCTTTGATCTATAAAGTCAAAATATATTTTTATCTCTAGGCCGAAACCGCCATTTTTGGTTATTTTGTACAATTCTACATGTCAACCCTATTGTACGGTTTTGAATCAACATGTTTAGGGATAATTATTCTGATTCTATCCCATTCTTATGAGAAAACACATCCCCTTAGTCATCCTTTCATGACATAACAACCTTCATAATCATATATAAGTAAGTCATTCATACCTCATTTAATAACATGTCATTTTAAAAACTCATGTAAAAGTAAGCAAAAATGGCACTTCAAGCTCCTTAAATCATGAAATAACTCATCCAAATCCATTAGGAAGCACCCTCTATAGGTTTGATGTCTCCTTCTAATTCTAGGAGTCTCCATCTTCTTTCTAAAATAATCAAAGTGAACCCGTTGTATATATCTTTCCCCCAGGTAGATATAGACAAGCAGGAGAATGGAGAAATCAAAGAAGCTCAAATCCCTGACATGCCCAAGGCACACAGAAGTGGCGCACGACAATGGATGTCGATAGGGCAAACGGTGCACCCAAGGCGCACAGAAGTGGCGCACGACAATGGATGTCGACAGAAACAAGCAGTGCGCCCAAGGCGCACAAAAGTGGTGCACGACAATGGATGTCGATAGGGCAAACGGTGTGCCCAAGGTGCACAGAAGTGGCACACGACAATGGATGTCGGCAGGCAAACGCAGTACACCAAGGCGCACGAAGTGGCGCGCACGACAATGGATGTCGACAGGGGCAAACGCAGTGCGCCCAAGGCGCATGTATGGCGCACAACAATGGATGTCGACAGGGAAAATGGTGCACCCAAGGCACACGGAAGAGGATGTCGACACACACATGGATGCACCAAGGCGCACCTTCAGGAGGCGCAACATTTTGAGCGCTGACAGGAAGCAGACCCTGGCGCAGATATTCAGATGGCCATAACTTTTGACTGGGAGCTCGGATTCATGCAAGGTTGGAATTTTTGGAAAGCTTACAAGGTCCTCTATCCAACTACGACTAGATATATTTAATTGGGTGAGAACAAATTCTTAAAAATGCAAAATACAGTTCGTCACTTTTGGGTTCACTGGGGTTCTCACCTACCACCATAATGAGATAATTAAGTGCATTCTGGAGGTGGTTGGGGCAGATTTCGATTTCCTCTCTTCTCCCTCTCTTTTTCCTCCTATAAATTGTAAGGAGGGGCTTCTTTCTAAAGGTTGGACATTCTTGTTTTGCCCCTCCCTTCTTCTCTTTGGCAGGTGAACTTGTGGAGTTAAAACCTCCCATTTGAAACTGTAATGCAACCTTGCCTCTTGGCATTTTGCAGTGTGTTGTATCAATCTTTGGAGCAAATTAATGCATGTCTATGGATGATTCTCAACCCTCTCTGTATTCATTTGCATCCTCTTGATCTTTCACTGTGAATCTGGCTATCTGTGCATGATCTTGCATTGCATTTTAATGGTTTGTGTTTATTGGCAAGACAGGTGTTCTTCATTCCTCGGTGCATCACCTTTGTAGTTTAGGTTTTATTTTATGCATTTTCTTACCCTGTCTCCTTGGCAAGTTAGATTAGGTTTTTAGTAAACCCTCTACATTTTCTACGTGTGCATCTGAACAGAGGAATAGGAACCGGCCTTCATCCGGAGAGCTTTTCCGATTTCGCAAGGTCCCACACTTGGGAAAAGCTCCATGTTATGCAATCGTACTGAGAGTCTCAACCCATCGTGTTGCAGACATTCAGGGGTGCTGCGATTCGTCATCAATAGAACCTTCCCAAGTATTTGGGCAAGTGTGAATCACAAGCAAAAAAAATTCCAAACATAGTTGTCAAGTTATTATTGCACTATGGTAGATATCACATTCTAGGAGAAAAGTTGTGGTATAAGATATCTCCGAATTAGTGAAGATGTTAGTGGTGCACATGGGTTCCCACAACCCACCTAACTTTTTTTGCATGAGATCCTTCTTTCACTACGAGGGTTATAAGTTTTGAGAAGAGTTTACATAACCATTCTAGAGGTGAGTAAAGAAGACCGACACAAGGCGAAATTAATTTCTAGGAAGGAAAATCACTCGGGAAGCTACGGACCTATATTTCAAGCATTTACAAGACTTTGCAGAGGGGTTAGGATTGTGCGGGCACTCTTGACCTAGTTGTACAATTTTGGTCGAGTTCCGGTTTATGTAACGAAGTATTTTCAGGTCTTAGATCATCCTGTTCCAAAGATTCAAATCACTCAAGATCTCCCAAATCCACATGGAATGAACTAATTTTAATTCTCCTTTGTGTTTTTGATAGTTGTTAGATCAATAGTCACTTTGAAAAGCATTATTTTGATTTGTGTAATTAATGTTGGAAGTTAATTAAATCATAATATCCAAATGTTGCATTATTTCATCCTTTTTATGTATGTTAATTAAAATCGCATTAAAAATTAAAAGGGAATGAAATAGGATTCACAAAAAAATGAAATCATTTGGTGAACTGACAATTTTTAATCAAACATTGTCGCCCTAACCCTAATGGCCCTAGGGTTTTTATATAAAAGTATAATTTGTTTGCTTTCATTTTATCATCACTCTTTAGTTTTTATATATATTCTTTATATACCATACCAACATAGTTCTCGGATTTCAAATCAATCTATTTAAAATCTTAATATTTCACCTCCCACTCGCTTGAGTCGTAGTGCAATGGCTTCTTCTATTGATACTTCCAGTTCTCTTCATGAACCACCTACACATGAGCTTCCCTTGAATGACATTGAAACCCATAGTCAACATTGTTATGATTATGACTATAATGAAGACACCAATATAGATCATATCCAAGTAGAGATCTTATCTCACTTTCATACTCAACTCCATGCTAATCCACATCATATTGAGTCTATTATCAAGATAATATGTGTTTCCAATCTTTCTCATGGTCAGCAATCTAATGGCACATCTTTTAGAAACATATCTCATCCCACATCTACTATACTTGACATTTTTCTGCCTACCTCCTTAGAGGCACCTCACATTTCCATATAAAATGTGTCTATGCCTATTCCTACAGCCACTATTGCTACTACATCTCTTATCTATTATCATAATGGATTGCATATATCTTAATCTAGGACATAGGCTTTTGAGTCCCTTGTTTATTCTTTACAAGAAAAAATATTACAATTAAAACAAGTTGTCTCTCGTAATTCTACCGCTATGAACTCTTCTAAATTATTGAATAATCCACTTTCACCTAAATTTATTTCATGTCCTTTTTCTATTGGTTTTGTTGCACCTAAGCTTCTTATCTATTATGATAAGGGTGATCCCCAAGAGCATCTTAGATCATTCCATGTTGCTTTCTTTGACTATGCATCTAATGATATATTGCTTACTAATATATTCCCTAGGAGCCTTAAGGAATTTTATTTGCAATGGTTTTATGATCTCCCCACACATTCTATGCGCTCTTTTACTACATTAGCAAATCAATTTTTGGCACAATTTTCAATCAACATTGGGGATAAGATATCTTATGCACAAATTTCTAAACTCAAACAAGGATTTGATGAGCATATCAATGATTATGTCTTGCATTATCGCACAATGCTTACCAAGATGAACAACATATTAGCTAACAATGAATTACAAGACCTTTTTGTTCAAATTTTTCTTCCTCCATTGCAAGAATCGGTCATGTTTGATAAGTTTCAATATTTTGACCATCTATGTCATACACTAAAAGAGCATGAAGCTAAGATATTGCACATGAACAAACTTAAGTATGTTGTTAGCTCCCCTAATCCATCCAATGTCAAGTTTCAAAGAAAATCTACTTTCAAAGGTAAATCTAATGACCCTAAGGTTGCTTCTAAAGACATTGTCAACATTATTGCTCAACCTATTAAGCTTTGATTACAATATATAATATGACAATTTACACAGCTTACTTTTTCCTCCACACATGGTATTAAATCAATTACTTGAGTGTAACCTCGTGTCTCTCCCTCCACCATTTGAGGTTGATACGAGCAAGCCTCAAAGTAATAACTTTGGTGTTAACGCTTCTTTTGATTATCATAGATGTATTAGTCACTCTACGGATATGTGTCTTAAGTTATGACACATCATTCATGATCTTATTTACTCTTTTTAATTGAATGAGATGAGCTCGTAGAATCTTCTAATCCTACCAATACTAATTCTAAGTTACAAATCCTCAATGTTCCACTTCCTAAGCATACTAGTGACACATTTACTCTAGAATTTCCGAACACTAATCACGTGGTGCCACCACCACCCTCTTATGACATGCACTTGATGCTACGATTGACATTATTTTTTGCACATCATCTTATGCACTAATCATTTCTTTTGATGATTTTTATATAGATGACACATTATCTATTTTGGTCTCTATTCATCAGATTCATATTCAGGGTGTCTTGGTTACCCCACATAGTAAAGATAATGTTTGTGCATGGAATTACTTAATTCTCCTGTAATTCCTTTTGAGATTCTTGCACTTGATTCTGATCCACATTTTCAACGCATTACCCTACCAATCACAATTGGATCTATCACTACAAAAACTTCATTCTTGGTTGTTAAATTGGTTGTTACCATTGTATTACATCTAGGTTTCCCTTGGCTACGTGCTCTTAGGGATGTTCAATCCATTATTCATTAATGTATCAAGTTTATTCATCATCAACAAATTGTCATTATTTGAGGTATACATTTTCAGGATTTCTCTCCTAGCATACTTTTTCCTCCTATAATCTCTAGTTCATCTATGGACATGTTTATTGTTTCACATACCACTTTACATAGCACTAGTCCTCTTAGGTCTCATAATAGGATTTTGGTTACACATACAAATTCACATAATTCTAGGTCTCTTGATAGGCCTTTATTTTCACATATTATACCACATAGTTCATAGGCCCTCTTTTGTACACATTTTCTCTAGTGGTTCACACTCTCACAAAACTTTACGCAAATCTTCTAGCTTTTCCGACTTGCTCCACCGTTTTCACATGTATTTTATGAGCTCTCTCTTCTAGTGCACCACATAGGTATAGCACATCACATTTTACTTAGTGCTCTCTTATTTCTTGTTCTCCTCATAGGCTTTTCTCAGCACATATCACCACTATGGTTCCACTTGCACTTGATTCACATTTTACGACACATTCAAGGCTTGACCCTCTATCATCTTCAGCAGTTGCTTGATCTCCTTGTAATGTTTTATTTGGTTATCTCTCATGCTCTCCTTCTCCCCTACTTCCCAATGGCACACTCAGTTTATATGTTCCACTTGATTGTTGAGGGAGTTGTTCCACACCCAAACCTCACTTTACACACACACACACCAAGCGGAAATCTCGATTCCCATCCTTTAGCTATATAATATCTATATATTCCCCTCCATGGGGGCAATTTTTGATCACCCTTCCTTCTCTTTGAAGAATATATTTTCATCTATTCCCTCGAGAGGGCCTAAAAACATTCATATATTTCCAAAAATACAAAATCAAACCTTTTTTATAGCATACATTGTTTTTCATTTATATTATACATGTTTATTCCTTTGATTTGATAGATGGAATTTCTTCTTTACACACGTGTTCATATGGTATATTAAGCATGATGTAGGACATCCTTAGAGTGATACACGATGGTAGATGTTGTCCTTCCCTTTGCCCAGGACTACTAACCTCCTGGGGGCATCTACTTTCATACTACATCCAGTGTGTTATATGCTAGAATAATAATCTTAAGTAAGGTTTAAATCCCCTCTTAAGTGTTCTTATAATGTTATAAACTTTAGTTTATAATTAAATAAATAAATAAAATGTAATGTTTTATTTATTTAATATAAAATTTAGGTTATAGTTTAAATTGATTAATTAAAATAAATTTATTTAGTGGAGGGGTTGATTTAACAAAAATAAGCTTTTGAAAAACCCTAATTACAGAGTAACCGAATGTGCACAATGATATACAACCGCTAGATACAATTTGACACAAGCAATAAGTTAGTAAAATGTGAAACCCTAAGTGTAAGAGAGAGAGAGGAAAGGACTTAACTAATTTTTATTTGATCTAGGACTAGTACATACTTAGCAGAAAAATGATGAACAAAAATGGCAAACTTCCGCAACTCGTACACTATAAAATTTAGGATCGTTGATAAGGCCAACAAGGGTGTATGGACTAGGGTGAGGGCGCTGTCAATGCACAAGGACTATCGCAAGAGTGTTGCTAATATTCGTTGTTGGTCATTTGTATGTCTCACCTTGATCGTCGAGTGTACTTGTATCCCGAAAATATAAGTTCACCTGCAAACCCTACAAAACCACATCAAATCCAAAAAATAAAGATGTAATATGGGGATTCGGAATGACCTCGAAGTCACCCAATAGAGTGAACTTATGACCGAGCACTACACTACATCTCATACTCCATATAGTTCTTATGATTATGTGAAAGAATCGTGCCCTAGGATGCCCTTGTGCAAGATGCACTAGATAGCGAGCTAGATTTGCTAAAAGATGTAAATGTGTGTATGGAATAGAATGAAATTCCCCTTCCTATGTAGTGTATGCATAAAATGCAGTCCCTTGTCCCTTGAATGGATGTTAGATGGATTCTTTTGAGTGATTTAGATGCCTTTGAATGCAAGCTTAGGTGATAGTAAGTATGCTTAGAGCTTGGTCCTTTATTTTGATCACATAGCTATGTATTTATATGATTCCCTTAGTTGAATTTCGTAATTGACAACTGGAAGGCCGACCCATAAGAAAATAAGATGCCCAAAAGATAAAAGAGGCCCAAAAAGAGAGTAAAGTGGAAAGAGGTTAGGGGCACCCAGAGGGGACAAGGGCACTTGGGCAAGTTGGTGTCCAAAGTAATGAAAGATAAAAATGTAAAGTATCAAATGGATGTAGGGTGTGTAATACGAAATGGAAAAAAGAAACACAGACAAAATGCCAAAGATAGTTTTCAATTACCAATTTTTTGCTTAGGAATCATGTAAATGCTAGTATGTTTTTAGGGCCTAGAAATTACCCAAGAGCATGATTTTGTCTCTACATTTTCCCCACTTTATTTTGTTGATTGAATACTCGATAACATAAAGAAGTTAGAATATGCATACATTTTATTCCTATAGAGTGTGATGGTGATAGCATGTCGAAGAGACCATTGAAAGCATGAAGTGATAAAAATGAAGTGTGGAGACTAGGAAGATGAAGTGACCCTAGGGGTGAAGCGTATGAGTTATACTATGTTGTTGTAGCTTATTGTTGCTTTATATAGGGTTTCTTCTTGTTGTGTATTAAGGAAGTACCTACAAAATAAGAGAAAAAGAGTAGTCAAAGTCATGTATTATGAAAACTCTGCAAAAGTATGTAAATGTGTGTAAAAGTAGTAAAAGGAAAGTGTGCACATAATGAACATGAGTGTAAAAGGATAGAAAAGAAGTTCTGAAAATGTAGAGTGTTTTTTTGGCAATCTCATGCCAAGAGTGAGTTTTTGGGAAATCTTATGCCAAGTATGAGTTGCTTGGGTGATCTCATGCTAAGCATGATGTTTTGGGTGATCTCACACCACACAAGAGAAGAGTGTAGAAGAGAGAAGTAATGTGTTACTCTCCTTCCATGACTACTTCCCAAATAGACAACAATACGATGATGTGTGTCCCTATTTTGTTTTGAGTTGTCTTGAATTGAATAATTTGTTCCAATTGAAGGAGATAGAATGCATTCTCTTGGTGGAGGAATGTGTCTCTATTTATAAAAATTGTTACGTGAATTCTTTATAAATTGTGTTAATCTGAGTTAATAAGTGTATGTTCCCCTAGGACATAGGCACTCAGGAGAGAGGTCGAGGACCGCCCAAGGTGCTAGTGTATGAATCTGGGCGTTAGTGTTTGTGTTTAACTGAGGACCCAAGTCAGATTCTGGGGTGTTTTGTAACTGTATGACTGTTTTGTACATGTATTGTGAAATTTGGTATTATAGCTTTGAGTTGTTGTATGGGGTGACTGATTCACCCAATGTATGCCCCCTCATTTGGGGTGCATGTGATGTTGGTAGAAGTGTGTGGCCCAAAAGAGAGGCCTTGATACTGATCTGAACATATCCCTGCAGGGGGAGGGAATGTGCATGGTAAAGACCAAGGAACGTGCAAACAAAATAGTTGAAAACATGTGTTAATGCAATCAGAGTTATTATGCAAGTAAAATACAATGTGTAATCAAACAAGCAAGAAAACAAGATAGACCACGAAAAGTGGTTTTCAGACATGGGACATTGCTCACGGTGTTACAAGACAATCGGGGTCAAGCAACCAAAAGCATATAGTGTGCATACAAGACAAAGGGCATAGCCCACAAACAATAACATACAATGGAAAATAGTGTCAAGAAAAATTTCAAGGAACCATGGTGACATATAGTCCTGCAAATCAAATGTTGCACATGAAGCACCTGTTAGCATGTTAGAAAGATAAAAAGTATGTCAAAGCGTGTATAGATCAATAGAAAGTAATGTGCTAGTAAGAAGAAGTAGTAAATAATGAAACAATAACACATGTGATGTGTAAGAGTAGTAAATGTAGATTCCCCAAGATCCTCAATGGGACTGATAAGAGGTACAAAGTGTCAAGAATCATTACTGCATGTAAATATATGTAGGAAGTCTACATTCAAAACTAAAGACCAAGTAAACGTGCATGTGTATATAGAAAATATATTGACATACTAAGTGTTCTGTCGACATGGGAAACAAAGTGTACATGTAAGTATAAGTAAGCAAGAATAAGTGTAACCAAGATATGCAATATGTTGTGTATGAGTGAGATGGAATGGTATGCAATGTGAATGTGATAAGAGTAGTGTGCCCCCAATGGATGTTTTGAGATGAGGTTCATTTATAAAATACCTTCAACAATCAATAATGAACCATAAAACAAGAGTGCGTCATCGGGAAATGGTTTGAGAATAGATGATAGAAAAATAGGTCATGAATCGATAAAGTAGAGTGTAGAAGAGGTGAGGTTCATTTCAGATTTAGACCCTCAACAATCAAGTATGAACCGTGGAACTAGAGTGCGTCATAGGGTAGTATGTTGTGTGAGATACTTGAAATATGTATCGTGAAGTGCAGAGTGTGAAATTTGTAGTGTGTGAGGTTCATGGATGTAGTATTCCCTCAACAATCAAGTGTGAACCTTAGCACAAGAGTGCGTCATAGGGTAATGATGATACAAAGTGTATCAAGTTGTGTAAGATTTCCTAGAAATAGGAAGTATGAAGCACGGAGCATAAGAATAGAAATGATAGACACTTGATGATGCTAGGAAGGGGGGAAGTAAACATGATGCCCCCAAGTGTATGATGTGTATAAGAATCAAGTAACATCATCTAGAATATCATCATTGTTAGGATCAAATCCTATTGGATTTGGGTTGGAAACTTGATAAGAAATAGTGTGGGTTGATCATATAAATATCCATTGTGGCATAAATTGTACATTCGCATAGCATATTCTTTGTCAATGAAATATGGTTGCGGACAATCGTGTGCATACCAACGTGTGAGATTTTGAGTATAGCTAGAAATGAATCATTGCAAATAGAAATGTGTCCAAAAGGCATGGGAAATGTGATACTAGTATGATTAGGATCCAAAGTGCCACCAATGTAGTCAAGCCAAGACTGCCCAAGTGTAAGTGGAGAGGAACGAGGAGTACGTGCAAGGAATATTGATAAATGGAATACCTAGAGGCCATAAGCAACAATAACAAAGACACATCCCTGATAAAGGTGAGGATAATGAGGCGGTGGGTGGAGATCATCAAGTGTGAATCCAAGTCGAGCTAAGCCATCGTGCATGCAAACAATGTCAAAACAAGTGGGATCGAATGGAATATGATACTAATAAGAGTTATGTATGAAAAGAGTACATGTGAAAGGAGGTAGTGTCAAGGCAAAGTGAGATGAGGTAGGTGGTATGACATAAAATGTATGGACAGATCCCCAAAAAGTATCATAGCATTAGTAGAAGGAGGGGGTTTCTTGAATTTATATTCACCAGTGATAAGCAACAAAATTATCATTGAAGTAGGACTCGTCTATCTCGATAGGAGTAAAGTTAAGATTGCATAATGTGTCATCATTAAGCTCTACGACATCAACCTCATCATCATAATCATCAATGTTGGCATTTTCATGTTGAATAGCAATATCAAGGATATTGGTAGGAGTGGAGCCAAATGCAGGAGCGAGAGGATTCTTGATGGGTGGAATAGTGGTAGCTATGGGAGCAAATGAGGTGGGTGAAATGATATCAATAGTATGAGTGGGAATGGATGGTATGCTTGTAGAGGTGGAAGAAGGTTGTGGAGAACTATATTGTCCAACATCATAGGTACCAATATTGCTATATGAAATAGGCTGATGGAGGAATAGGCATAATAGTAACAGGGTCTATGCGACAAAACTTGAATAGATCAGGGTCAAAGCAACAACAGTATGTTCATAGCCATCATGTAATAATTTAAGGCAACGATGAACTGTAGAAGGGACAACGTGTATTGCATGAATCCATGGTCTACCCAGAAAGAGATTAAACTGAAATGAGGCATTGATAACGAAGAATACCATAGGAACAATATTAGGCCCAACTTGTATAGGTAAAGTGATAGTACCCAGACATGTGCAAGTAGTGGAATTGTAGCCGCGAATGAGAGTAGAGTTTTTAGTAATTAGATTATCAGTAATTCTAATTTTCTCAAGAAGGGAGTGAGCACAAATATTTATAGCAGATATTTTATCAATGAGTACATACTTGATACAAATGGTGTCAATGGTAGTGGTGATAAGAAAAGGTGTAAATGGATTGTCAATAACAGATGGAGGTATATCCTCATCACTAAATGATATAGCATGTGGCATATTTTTGAGAGACTGAATAAGATGTGTGAAGGCCACCGGTGAATTAGTGTTTTCAATGTGAATATAATGAAGGGAGGCCTCTAATGTATGATGACAATTAGGTGCACTACGCAAGAGATCATAAAGAGAAATTTTAAGTGTATTTTTGAGTTTCTTAATGATTTCATAACCCTTAGAGGTGGTGGTGGGAATCATAGAAGTAATGGGTGGTGGAACAAAGGCTAGTGGAGTTGTAGGAGGATGAGTGCGGCGAGTGGTGACTACATTGATAGTTGGATCAACCATCGGAGTGATGAAATAGGGAATGCTAAGTATGAACTTTGTATAAAATCGGGAATGGTAGTAATCATGCCATAAACCTTAATTGGGGTGAAAGAAGGATAAGAATATTGATCCATGAATTCAGAAGAAGGAGAAATATTTTGATACATTCTCGAAGGGGGTTTGAATGGTCGGGTTCACTAAATTATTTAACAAAAATAAGCTTTTGTAAATCCCTAATTGCAGAGTAACTAAATGTACACTATGATATACAAATTAGATACACATTTGACACAAGCAATAAGCTAGTTAAATCAAACCCTAAGTGCAAGAGAGAGAAAGGACTTGGTTGATTTGCGTTTGATCCGAGACTGGTATAGACTAAGAAAAATGATGAACAAAAAGGGCGGATCTGTTGCAACTTTGCACCTTGTAAAATATGGGACTTTCGGATAAGGCCAGACAAGGGTGCCTGGATCCGGGGCGAGGGTGCATGGGCGCTGTGACTGCACAAGGACTCAAAATCTTATTTTTGGAGTGTCTCTAATATTTTTTTTTTGCTCGCTTGTATGTCAAAAATTGATCGTTGAGTGTACCAATATCCTACAAAATAGAAGTTCACTTGCAAAACCCACAAAACCGCATCAAATCCAAAAAATAAAAATGCAATATGGGGAGTCAAACTAACCCTGGAGGTCACCCAACAGAGTGAACTTATGACCGAGTGCTACACTACATCTCATACTCCATATAGTTCTTGTGAGTGTGTGAAAGAATCGTGCCTAGGATGCCCTTGTGCAAGATGCACTAGATAGTGGGCTAGATTTTTAAAAAGATGCAAATGTGTGTATGGAATAGAATGAAATTCCCCTTCCTATGCAGTGCATGCAGAAAATGAAGTCTCTTGTCCCTTAAATGAATTTTAGATGGATGTCTTTAAGTGATTTAAATGCCTTTGGATGCAAGCTTAGGTGATAATAAGTATGCTTAGAGCTTGGTCCTTTATTTTGATCACATAGCTATGTATTTATATGATTCCCTTGGTTGAATTTCATAATTTACAATTGGAAGGTTGACCCATAAGAAAATAAGATTCCCAATAGATAAAAAGAGGCCCAATAAGAGTAAGGTGGAAAAAGGTCAAGGGTGCCCAGAGGGGACGAGGGCACTGACGCCGGCATCCGTATGGGCGTTGTTGTCCGAAGTTATGAAAGATAAACAAGTAAATTACCGATTAGGATGTAGGGTTTGTAATACCAAATGAAAAACAAGAAACACAGGCCAAAGGCCAAAGATAGTTGTCAATTACTAGTTTTCTCGCTTATGAATCATGTAAATGCTAGGATGCTTTTAAGACCTAGAAATGTACCCAAGTGCATGATTTTGTGTCTAAGGAGCTCCACAAGAAGACACACTTGTAAACTCACTTAAATAGGGCTTTGAGGCCCAATAATTTAAACACAATTAAAATGTTTAAATGAGAAAGACGCTGTGAAGGAGGAGTTTATTGGACATTATAATATTTTCTCAATTAAATGGAAATCTAAGTTTTAACCATGATTTTTACCTCTCACGAAGTTTTCCACTAAATTTGTCTCAGTTTTTTTAATGTGTTATTCGTTACTTTTATTATATATTTTAATTCATAATGTTTAATTTTAACTTTACAATATTAATTTAATTGTTCAGATCTCAACATGGTACAAGAGCAAAGTAGTTTAGATATTTTAAAATATTTAAGTTATATTAATTATTTTGTCAGTTGGTAGGTGGGTTATAACCCACGGGCTATATAAAATGAGTCTCATTTGATTTATTGTTACACACACACCGCAAATGTTTTTAAACCATTCAAATCATGTGGTATGTTCGAAAGCAAGCTTTGGAGAGGGCCCACCTAAATACAAGTGTAGGTATGTAAAGAGTTTTTGTAAATTTTAACATTGACATGAAGTAATTGTTTTTATGTTCTAACTTGTGCATGAAAAATAAATTATGAGGGTTTAATGAGATGTTTTCCAATTCGAAGACAACTTTCTCGTTTCTAGGACTCTCAAAAAAATGGTTAAGAAAATAATATATGTTAAAGACAAATTTTAAATATCCCTTCCTTTAAATATGGTCAAAGACTTCTGCATATGTGGCATATAATTTGTTTTGAATGGTATTGAGGACCATGTGAATTGTTTGGCATGACCACCTATTTACAAACATTATAACCTAACCACCGCATTTTAAATTGTTTATATTATATATATATATATAAATATATAAAATATATTATATTATAACATATGTTTGCATACATTAAACCTAACACAAACCTTTGACCACTTCTTATGGCATAAATACATGCACTTTGTAATGTAATGTGCTTAAGCTTTCTTTGTATGATACGTTGTGGCTTAGGCCACATAAACCCCCACTTACATAACCTTTGCGTCTTTCATTAGATCTTAGACCATGTAAACCATGTGGCTAGATTTTTATTATATGCACTTGTGTTTAGTTAATTAATGTGAACCATGTGGCTTATCCATTGTGAGTTGTATAAGGTGAATTGGAACCTTAATGAGGGCAAAGTAGTTTTTATTAATTGTTGTAATAAATTTTTTATTTATTTATATTCTTGGTTAAACTTTAAAATAATATTCTATTAAAAATAAGTGTAAGGTTAGTGTTATTAGTAACTTTTGTTTTTATAAGAAGTTTGGGTTAAAGGGCTCAAGGGTTTAAGACCTTTCGTTCTATTTTTTTATAAGGAATTTTTTCATCAAGTAATTTTTTTGGATAAATTTATAAAACTTAAGAAATTGAAATTTCAATTTTTTATTAATATTTAAATTGATAAAATTTAAATAAATTATTTTATCGTATTATTTCCTTAAAATTATTCAAAGGGATATTTTTCGTTATTTCTATTAATTTAATATTTATTGTAATCGTTTAAAAATCGAAATCTATTTTAAATGAAATTGTTAATATAAGCGTCGATGGGGTGGGAGTGATACGATTAAGTCACACGGTTGTGTGCTTGCCCACCCGTGTTCAAATCCCCCTGAGGCACGATCCTCTTTGAGGTGATTTCGCCTCTAGTTCCGCCATCTTTACTCACCGCCCGATTGCAACATGTTGGTTTTTTCTCTCGCTACAGTGGTAGCATGTTGGTTCTAGCTTCACTCAAGCTGCTTCACTCACTGCAATCACTAATTCACTCATGCTGCTACTTCACTCACTTAATCGTTTCTTCACTCATTTGTTGCTTCACTCGCTACGGTTATTGCATCGTTATTTCGGTTTCATGGTTGCTCCAATCAGGTTCCTAGTGTTGGTTCCCTTCATTGTAACTAGGTTGTGGATCCTCTCAAAAATCCTCAAATGTACAAGGATGTGGGTCCTTTCAAAACCCTCAAAAAATTACCCCCTTCCAAAAACAATTGTTGATATAATCAACAAGTTGCCATTCTTTTGTCTTAAGAAATGGGTGATAGGATAATTATGCTAGGAAAGGACAAAAACTCAAACTCAACATGAATTATCTCAAAGAGACAACGGGGATAATATAATAATTGTTTTTGCATTTTTTCTAAAATTCTCCTTAAAACCTAATTTTTATCGAAGCTGTAAAATAAAAACTAAATATACAATTGTTTCGTTATAATCTAGTTTTTTCGTTGAATTGAGTTTTTGAAAAAAAAAACTTCATTCAAAATGGGTTCTAATCATTTCAGTATTGACAAGACACAAATGTTGAATGGTACTAACTACAACATCTGGAAGATACGACCAAAAGCAAAATTCATGACACATAACATTTGGAATTGTGTGAGCGATATGGAGAAGGCATCGATCGAAGACAAGTAACAACAAACAATGTGTATGTATTCTAATAGAAAGTGCAAGAAGTGATGTCAATTATCTTTGGGAAGCATGCAAGACGACTTTATGCTACACATTGGAAACCAAGAAAGTCCTAGATAATCTTGAAATCTGTTATGATCAATACACGAAGGTACACGCCTTTCAAAAATTATAAAATTGATTCTTGAACTAATGACAACTCCCATGAAGGGAGATGAAAAAGTGGTTAATTTTTAGCTAAAATTAAAAACATTAAATCTCAACTAGATGGATGTAATTGTGATTTGATTCATGACAAATTATTATACTTTATCATTCAAATGAACATCCATGAAAGGTTTAGGAACTCATTTCCATCTTAAACTCAAAATATCAAACTGAACAAGATATTCCAAACTTATCTACTCTTAGTGCTCTCCTAATTCAAGAAGAGCAAGTAATGTCAAACTTTGATTCAAAGGAGAATGTCACTCAAGAACTTCTCGCTCAAAATCCTAAGAATAAATTTTCTAAGTTTAATAAGAATTAGAAGTTCAAATCAAACTTTAAACCCCTAGTAAAGATAAAAAACCAAGGAATAATCACCTAAAAGTCAGTTTTGATGGAAAATATCATAATTGTGGGAAATTTGGTCACAAAAAGGAAGATTGTAGGGTAAACAAAATAAAATAAATTTCAAAAATCAGAAAGGAAACAAACCAAATCAAAATCAAAAGAATAATCAAAAACCAAATGTAGTTATATACAAGGAAAACTAAAACAAATAAAAGAAAACAACAATGACAAACAAATGTAAACCTTTCTTCAAGTTCTCTTACAACTTTGGAATGAGATAGATAAAGTGTGAAATGGATTACTTGATCCAAAAATGGATTTGAAAATGCCCAATTCTATGTATTCTCCATATTTAATACTTGCTCTATTGATTCTTAGTCTATTCTTTCTTTAGGAGATGGTCTAGTCAGGTTGGGGGTGATCCGGACACCTTCAAATGATAATTTAGACCATAATTGTTCTATTCGGGAAATTTTATAGGTGACGGTTATGTAACTACCTCTCTTTACAGAGCGGAGGTTGTGCAACCACCGTAGCGGTTACTTAAACCTTCGTTACAAGCGCTCAGCAGCGATCTTGTGTGAGACGGTTCCAAAATTCGGGATCTCAATAGTTGCAAATGTTTGAGCTTCCCAAAACAATTTTTCACCTTTCTATGCATCCTTGGGCGACTAGCTATAAATAAAAATTCAATTCTTTATTCTAGCAAGTGATTTTGATAAAAATTGAGTGTGATCAAAGAGGAGAATTTGGAGTTCTTTCTTGTTTTGTTCATTAAGAGTGAGTTCTTAATTATTGAGAAGTTGTGAGCAAGTAAATACAATTAGGAGTGTGAATCCTTCTTGAAGGTCAACTATTGGCAATACTTTGTACTTTTGTATTTTAGTGGAAGGGAAGTAAATTCGCTTACCCACCTGGAGTTTTTCCCACAATGGGTTTCTCTAGGATAAATCTTGTCTCCTTTGTCTCTCTTTTCTCAATTTTATAATATGGTAGTGCTTAATTCTTACACATTATATTAAGAACTTAGTTTTTCATTCATTTTCACAAGCACTGGATTTGTTTACATATCGAGTAGTTAAGACTTCTGTTTTTGTGTTGTTCACTTGTGTTGAGATTGTAGTTAGATGCCCCTTAGCCAAAATGGAAAATAAAACAGTGAAGGTATCCTTATTCCTTTTGAAGTATATTTCCACAGGAAGTGGAATTTGAGATATGGCTCGTAGAGAAGATGTAGATGATAATGGGGAAGAAAATTTCTAAAAGTTTGAGGTTCCAGAATATAAAAGCAGTGAAGGATATCCTTATTCCTTTTTGACATAGAAATGGGGAGTTTGAGACATGGCTCAAGAGAGAAGATGTAGATGATAATGGGGAAGAAAATTTCACCAGGTATGTGGGCATTATTTCATTGTCCATGGGGAAATTGGAGTCCATCATGGGATTACTCATAGAGAAATTTGGTGTTCCAAATGAGACACCGGAATCCCATGAAGAAAATGCTCATGACTATGAAGAAGAACGACACCGTGCCATTCTCACACCTTCTCCTTTCAGTAGAGGCCAAGATAAATTCAACTTATGATCTCCTTTGAGAATCTCTCTTTTCTCAATTTTATAATAAATGGAAGGTAATGATTTACTTTTCTCGCTAAAATTGACAATCATAATTTAAAGGTATGTTTATTTTCATTCATTGGTTGTAGTGCTTCCTCCATTATTAAGTGGGATGATTTTAAAAAGATAATCAAAAATCAGTTTTATCCTATTTGTTATGAGGAAGAGAGGTCCATGTATTGGCATTATTTCAAAAAAACAAGGTCAAATGTGCATAAGTATATCAATGAGTTTCGGAGAAAGCTATCCAGATAGAAAAATATGTAGCAGGCAGAGAGACCTATTGATGAAGTATATTGGTGGACTCCATAGCCACTTGAGGAGACTAGTCCTCTTGGCCAAGCCGACAGATGTAGATGAGGCTTGTACACAAGCTCACTACTTGAGATGGACAAGAAGAAGAGTTCATCTACCTCTCAACATGCTTCGAACAAACAAGGTGACACCAAGTAAAGATAAAGGAAAAGGAAAGGGTAATAAAAATGTTAATTTTGTTTCTAAAAAGGATACTAAAGTTCATTGTGGGAATTGTGATGTTGACACTCATTTTGAGGAAAAATGTTGGAAGCTCCACCTGAATTACATCCCTTCAAGAACAAGAAAAATAAGAAGAAGGCCATGGCTTCCCTCCAGGGAGAGGAAGTGTTTTGCAGCAAAGAGGTGGATGAGACTATGTGTTGTACTTCCATCCACATAGAGGTATGTTTGGGTAGTACAGTGTTTTTCAGAAAAGGAACTAACTAAGCTCTTTCATTTAAAAATTCAAGTGAAGAAAACTAAGGTGGATGCTCTTTTTGATACATGTTCTCAAGCTAATTTGATTAGTAAAGAGTTAGTGGATAGGCTAAAGTTGGAAACTTACAATCACCCAAGTCTATATTCTTTGGGTTGGGTAAAGAAAGGTGTAGACATCAAGGTTACTAAGCAATGTAAGATCACTTTTGGTATTGATAAAAAATTTATTGATGAAGTTACTGTGGATGTTGTTCCCCTTGATGTGTGTGGTGTAGTATTTGGCATCCCATATTTGTATATCAGGGATGTTATCTTCATGAGGAGAGCCAACCAATACCACTTGGTGAAGGATGGTAAGATCTACATCATTTCATCCTATTCAAGAGATTCAAATATCTCTTTGGTAAGTTTCAGTGAAGCCCGAGAGCTTATTAATGCTAGTGGTAAATTTGCATTACTTATTTTGAGAGATATGCCAGAGGATGAGATTGTTACATCTAAAACCACTTATAGCATGTTTTATAACAAAGAGAAGACATAGATAACATAGTTGGTTCAACAGTTCAGAGAGGTCTTTTAGGAACCTACAGGGCTTCCCCCAGTCAGGGAAATTGAGCACGAGATCCATTTTCTACCCGATAGTCTGCTTCCAAACTTGGGATTATACAGGCAATCTTTGAAAGATGCCAATGAGGTAAAACAACAATTGCAATATTTGATTAAACAAGGTATAATCCATCCTAGCACTTCTCCATGTGGTTATCCTATTATTTTAGTACCTAAGAAATATGGTTCATGGAGAATGTGTGTTGATTATAGAGATTTAAATAAAATAACCATCAAGAATAGGTACCCTCTTCCTCGCATTGATGATTTATTAGATCAGTTACAACATGTTAAATATTTTACTAATATTGATTTAAAGTCTGGGTATCATCAAGTGTGGATCAAGGAAGAGGACATCTGGAAAACAGTGCTCAAGACCAGGCAAGGGTTATATGAATGGTTGGTATTACCGTTTGGGCTATGCAATGCACCAACTACCTTCATGAGATTGATGAATGAGGTAATGAGGCCATTTATTGATTCCTTTGTTATTGTGTACTTGGATGACATTTTGGTTTTTAGCAAAACTTTTGAGGAGCATATTGACCATTTGTGTCAAGTTTTACAAGTTCTTAAGGAGAACTGACTTGTGTTGAATGAAAATAAGTGTGAGTTTGCACAATAGTCACTTGTCTTTTTGGGACATGTGGTTGGAGATGGAGAGTTAAGGATTGATCCGAAAAGATAGAGGCCATTCAGAATTGGCCTACACCATCCAATTTGACCAAGACTAGGAGCTTTGTTGGTGCATTTCAATATTTATGGAAGTTCATTAATAACTTTTCATCCATAATAATGCCACTACATTTAGTGATAGCAAGGGGTAAGGCTTTTGATTGGGGTAAGAAACACCATATTAATATTGCTTCATTTAAATATTAGATGAGTAATGCTCCAGTTTTGGAATTACCTAACTTGCAGCTACCATTTGAGGTGGAAATTGATGTCATTGACTATGTTATGGGGGTGTCCTTCTTCAGGGGGTAGGCCCGTATGTTATCACTCTAATTATTTCACAATGTAATTCTGAATTATTGTACATATGACAAAGAATTATATGCTCTTGTTCAAGCAATCAAGAAATGGAAACATTATTTGATGGGTAAGGAAACTATCATTCACACGGATCATCAACCTCTCCAATATTTGCAAGCTCAAAACAAACTTCAACAGGCTAGACACTATAAATGGATGGGTTTTTTTACAACAATTTCATTTTATTATCAAATATAAGAAAGGTGTGACTAACAAGTTAGTTGATATGTTATCTAGACCTCATTTTCTTTTAGATATGGGCACATTAACTCTTCTTGAGACTTTTTTAATCGTATCGGAAGGTTATGACCAGATCCGGTTTTGCAAAGTTTTTAGTAGAAACCTCCAAGCAATGGATTTGCACCTAGAGGAGAATACTATTTCCATGATGGTTTTCTCTACAAGAATGAGAAAATTTGTGTGCCTAAGGGGGAAAGAGTGTAGTTGATGAGAGAAGCACACACTTCTATGGTAGTTGGTCACTTTGGTGTGACAAATATTGTAGTGCACTTACAGAGGTATGTTTATTAGAAAAACATACAAGAAGAATTTGTTAAATTCATCAGGGGTTATGTTTTATGCAGTACAAGCAAGCCTAATAACAGGAAGTTGGGGTTATATATGTCATTTTCAGTTCCTTCCCAACCATGGGAGAGTATCTCCATGGATTTTTTGGGTGGTTTACCTACCTCCAAGAAAGGTCATGATTATATTTTTGTGATAGTAGACCAATTTAGCAAGATGTGTATTCTAATTCCTTGCAAGAAGACCATTAAGGCCAGTGATGCAGCTTGAGTTATTTTTGCTAATGTGTGGGTTCACTTTGGTTTACCTAATTTTATTGTGTCAGACAAGGACTCATGGTTTGTAGGAAATTTTTGGTCTACTCTGTGGTAGAAAATGGATATGAAGATGAAGAGGTATACATATTTTCATCCAAAAATAGATGGGAAACAAAAGTGGTGAACTGTACCTTGGTCCAACTCTTGAGAGGGTACAATAGGAAACATCCAAGGACTTGGGATGAGAACTTGGTGTATATCCAACATTCTTATAATAGGGCAGTTCATGTTTTGACTAGTAAAACTCCTTTTAAAACATGTTTTGGTTATTTTCCTAAGAGTGATTTTGATGTTGTTTTGAGATTACCATGTAGAGATGATAGGAAAGTGGAACTGGAGGTCCATAAATATGATAATTTCATTGAGAAGATTGAGAAAATATACCATCTTCAAGTACAGGAGAGGTTGACAGAGTCACATTCCGGTACAAATCACGACATGCTCGATAGGATTGATCGTTCCTTTATTGATGGAGACAAGGTATGGTTGTACTTGAGTAGGGATAGGCTACAAGGAAAAGCTATAAAACTCAAGCCTCTTCAATATGGACCATTTGAGATTCTGGAACAAGTGGGTAAGAATGAATTTCTCCTAGACTTTCCTCCTTATATGAGGATTTACTCGGTTGTGAACGTGGAAAATTTACGTCTATTTGAGCCCTCCATGTTGGATGAAGACGAAGTGGTAGTAGTGTTTCTGTCTATCGAGGATCTTTCTCTAGATAGTTAGCTAGCCTTGGAGGAATATGTGGTTTTGTAGTGGAAAGAGAGGATGACTCAGAGAGGGGTGTAGAGCATGTGGTTGATTGGATTAAAATTTCATTTTCCTACCAAGGCCAAGTGGTACTCCAAAGAGGATGTGGGGAATAAATTTCCTCACCTCATCTGTCCTTGAATCTTTTAGGGACTTAAAAGCCTCAAATTAGAGAGGTATGATCTAAAAAATTCCCAATTCTATGTATTCTCCATATTCGATATTTTCTCTATAGATTTTAAGCCTATTCTTTCTTCGAGAAATGGTCTAGTCGAGTTAGGGATGATCTAGACACCTTCGAATGAAAATTTATACCATAACTTTTATGTTCACAAAATTTTACATGTGACGATTCGCAACCACCCCGACGGTTATGTAACTGTCATTCTTCATAAAGTGGCGATTGTGCAACCACTGTGGGCGATTATGAAACTATCGCCTTGCGTGTTCAACGATGTTCCCATGCGAAGATAGTTCTAGAATTCACGATCTCAACATTTGCAAATGTTTGATCTTCTCAAAATGATTTGTATCACCTTTCAATGCATCCTTGAACAAATTAGTTATAAATACAACTTAAATTTTTTATTCTAGCAAGTGATTTTGAGTGAATTCTAGTGTGAGCAAAGAGGAGAAGTTGGAGTTCTTTCTTTTTTTGTTCATTATGAGTGAGTTCTTCATTATTGAGAAGTTGTGAGCAAGTAAATACAATTAGAAGGAGTGTGAATCCTTCTTGAAGGCAAAACTATTGGCAGTACTTTTTATTTTTGGAGATTTACATAGTGGAAGGGAAGCAAATTTTCTTACCCACTAGATTTTTTCCCACATTGGGTTTCTCTAGGATAAATATTGTCTCCTTTTCTCTCTTTTCTCAATTTTACAAAGATGACAGTGAGTGTTTAATTCTTACACATTATATTGGTAACAAAAACTTAGTAAATATTTCATTCATTTTCACAAGCACATGATCTGTTTATCGTTAGAATTAAGCGGTTCTGAGATCAACTACCACACTTCTTGAATTTATTTGAATTATTTGATTGTGGATGCTCCAAACTTGGTTCCAAATGCAAGAAGTATGTGTTATGACTAATGAATGATCAAATGAGCATCCTCATGGTATGCAAATTCTCTTTGGAAAATTGACATAATGTTGTTACTGCAAACCGCCTAAAACTTCCAAGAGATGAATTATGGCCTCTTATTTATAGTTGAAGGAGAGGTCATGGATTGTGGATCAAGCTTTGAATGAGTTACAGGTAAATGAATGCATTTTCTTGATTTAGCAAGTTTATTTGGTCTGTGTAGTTGGCTATTTTGAATAAGAATTTAAGGGGAAATGAATTTGAATAGTTGGCTCTTGAATTCTTCAATTGTAAGTGTAATTTTGCTTCCACCTTTGTAGAGTTTTAGAACGTGAGTGGAGTGAGCTAGTTCAACTTGAGTTAGTTAGACAGTGAAGTGGATTTGAGTGAGAGGTGAGTGGATAAATAGATTTTATTTAATTTATTTAGCCAATTAAATTAGCTAAGGAATGTAAGTGTATAGTTTATGCATGATATAAATAATTTAATTAATTATAATGGGATGTAGATGAATAATGGTCTAGAATGTCTTCTTTAACTAATTTGGCATATTGTGCAGACTATAGGGATGATTAGGAATATTTATGTATTTTTAGGGTGTCTAAATTTGCCCCTCTTTAAAGTGTTATTATGAATTAATAACATTTTAAAAATAGTAGACACGTGAAGATCAGTGAGCGAATAATAGGGAAATATGGTGGGCCAACTTGATATGCCCGGTGAAGCATTTGGATGCCCAGTAGTGATGAATGATTGATTGTCCTCGGTGAAGCATTTGGATTCCCCCTTTAGTATGGATTATAATAAGGGATTTCCCCCTCAAGCATATGGATGATGTAATAAAGTGGTGGACAACCGCTTAATAGGAAGAAGGAAAAGATGGAAGATTTAAGGATGATGGGATGGTTTTTCTCGTAGCTTGAGCTTCCATTCAGAGATTATATTTGAGAGAAACCTTTTTTTTCACACAATAGATTTGGAACCGTGATTATGAAAGAATCGTGATGTTTAACCCATTATGTGCATAAAAAACACACAACAAACAAAATATAAAATTGAAAACAAACCCAATATACATAGTAAATGTATGTATCATGGCTATAAATGAACCAAGATGATAATAAAATACTTGTAATTAATCCAAGAAAAATAAAAGTTAAAAATTAAAGCAAACCAAATATACACGGTAAAACTATGCACCATGGTTATATATGAACCAAGACAATAACGAAATACATATAATTGGTTAAGAAAGAATAGCAACAATCCAACACAATTGTAAATGAATTGTAGATGATAAGATTTCTTACTCCGCTCTTGACTTCACACAACTAGTAAGATAAGAGGGCTCAACACTCGAGAGCCAAGGAGGACGTGAGATAAGTGAGATAGTGATATGAAAATAAAGATGATGGATTCAAATAAATAGGGTTTAACAATGATCCATTTAGGAAAATGTGACGCATCTCCAGTCAATATTATCTAGCTGATTTCACTTTATAGGGATTGACTAAACTTAGACCCGTAGGTGGCCTATTGATTGGTAAGATCTAGTTGAAGAACTCATTGTCTCTCTTAACATGAACAAATAAATTAATTCTTTTGATTTTTATGATTAAGCACATTTGATTCATATTATCTAAAGGATTTACTTTGTTTTATGTTGTTTGAAATGACTCCCTACATCTTACCCCATGCCACTAGTAAGAGAAAAGGTTTCGACACTTTGGAGACAAAACATATGTGAGTAATGATTCCTTTCTCCTTTCTCAAGTATCACACTACTAATAAGAATTGTGGGCTTAGCAGAAAGATTTTGAAGGATGAACACTTTAATGATTTTGCAAAGTTATTTTTGTATTTTTGATTGATTATGCCTTGTTTGTTTGTATTGTGCTTGTTGGGAAGAAAATTTTTCCCCAAATCTCAACCTCATATGACTAGTAGGATGCAAGGGTTCAACACCTTAGACTGAGATGGATAGTCAAAAGATTCGGGTAAAGAAGTTTAGTGCTTTCTATTAAAGAGAGAACTTGTTTGGAAGGAGGATTTTCCATCAATAAGCTTCTAGACAAGACTATAGGTAAAAATATCTTAAATGTTAGAAACCATAATAGGGATAAGGTACACAATGCTTAATAGGAACAAGATTAACTTGTTTAAAAGAGTTTTTAAAATGATAGATGAGTACTTTCCAATGGATGAAAAGTTTAAAACCATTTTTAGATGAGTTGACAGTGATCGTCCTCCACTAGTATGGAGAGTACCTATGGATAAGTAGTTTTGATTTTACATTATTTTTTTCATATAAGGCTTTGATGAAGTGATGGCTATGGGATATTTTTCATTTCTTTTTATGATTTTTATTTTTGTGGATTATTGCCAACAATGGACTCATCATGTTGGAAGAAGTCCATGGTTATGTGAGTATAATGGTCTTGATTTACAAGATTGGCATGAATAAAGTCTAATTCAATGGTGTGAATCAAATATTTTAATGAATAGGTGATTTGAGTGGTCCTGGTTTACGAGACTTGGGCAAACAAAGTCCAATTCAATGGAGTAGATAGCAAGATTTTCAATACATATATGATTTAATTGGTCCTTATTTAAGCAACTTTAGAGGATCAGGTCTAAGTAAATGGAGTAGATAGAAATATTTTCAAAAATTCATGATTTGAAGAGTCCTAATTTATGAGACTTGGGAGGATGAGGTCCAAGTCAACGAGTAGATAGTAATTTTTTGAGCTTCAACAATAATATTTTCAATAAATCTATTATTTAATTAGTTAGACTTGGTGGACAAGGTCCAAGTCAACGGAGTAGATAGAAATATTTTTAATAAATTTATGATTTGATGCATCCTTATTTATGAGACTTGGGCAGATGAGGTCCAAGTCAATGGAGTAAATAGAAATATTTTCAATGAATAAGGATTTATCATTGATGATGTTTAGATTCAAAATTTTATGATGTCCATATGGAAGGATTGGATGATTTTATAATATATTTGTGATTAGATCTTGAAATGGTTACGTGTAGATACCCATAGGGAGATGTACATTGTGGAGTGCACAAGTGCGATATTATGAAACATAGATGACGTTTTGGTTAAATCCATGGGAAGGATTTGTGCAGATGTCTTTGTTAATTATTTGATAATGTCATAAGATTTAGATGAAGCTTGTGCATTAGACAACCCATGTTGTGGAACAATAGTAGACTTAGGAGTGGACATTTGAGGTATTATGGATGATATCCATACTTGTTCTTAGAATGTTGTGAGAGAAAGGATAGGAATGTCGGTTTTATGGTATCCACATTTTGAGGCATAGGATTTAGTGATGAAATGGTATAGTCAAGCTCAACCTTGTTCAATGATTGGCCCTTAGTTATATTTTTTATTTGTATCATGAATTGAAAAGGAGTCCTTAATCACTTCCAATTCTTCATTTGGCAGGATTGTATTAGAAGTTTCTTCAATTAAATTTCTCCATTGTCATGTAAATCTTAGATGTAATGATGGAGTTTTGAACAACGATCCGTAGGATGGCCGTTGATGTGGTGGTATTCACAATATTATGATTTGTTATACCACGTAGGTTTTGGTTCCCCTTTTGTGAATGGATAAGTTTTCATTTTATCTTCCGCTAATTGATGAAGAATACATGAAAGGACTTCTCCAAGAGTTGTAAATTATCATCTTTTGATTTCACTTGGAGTATTTTCTTGACTAGGGAGTATGATTGTTTGTTTACTTGATTCATTTAATTGATGATTCGAAGGATTTTTGATGAGCCATTTTTCAATAAGATATCTCTCAATTTGAATTCCCTTTTTAATTACTTCTTCAAACTTGTTTAGACAACGCATTTTCATTTGGAATGAGAGTTCCAAATGAAGATTTGTATGAAAATGCCTATCAACTATTTTTCAGGTATGAAGTAATAAAATTGGTTTGTGAATTGATCCCTCACCATTGTTAAAGGAAGGATGTGAATGTTTCATTTTTCCTTTGCTTTCTATTGCAAAGGTCCATCATGGTTATTTTGGTTGAAATCTCATGAGGTTTTTCTAGAAAAGCTTCATTTGTTGAGTTGTGTGTGGTCATCATTGTTTAGTGAAACTAGTGTTTGATTTGACCAAAGGTTAAAATTGTGTTTTAGATCAAATCGATGGATATTCTAATATTTTATTTGATGTGGATTGATTTTAAAGTCTATTAGGAATAATTAGATGAAATATTTTCTACACTTTGGATAAATTGAATACCCAAATGATAAGACTCCTAATTTGATTTTTCTTAAACTTGATTTGACAAATATAAATATTAAATTCTAATTGCAGAGTCATAACTAAATATATATTCAATAAAGTGTAGATTTGACATAGGAAAGTAAGCTAGAAAAATATGAAACCCTAGTTGTAAGAGAAGGGATAAAATACTTATTTGATTTGTAATAATCTAGGAGTTATGCCGAGCTAGAAAACTTATGAAACAGGGAAAGTAAAGTGTTGCAAACTGAGCCGAGCCGAGAAAAATATAGAACTATTGGGAATGTCGAGACTAAAGTGCTGGACATGGTCAAGGGTGCATGGGGTAATGCACACCTCCTTTTTGAACTTGTTAGTACTCAGCACCTCAAAAAATCAATCTCGCGGGGTCACGAGATTTTTTTTGGATGTCACCTTAGTCACTTGCACTTCGTTTTTTGATCACCAAAATTCACCTAAAACCTGCAAAGAGAAAGACCACCTATAAAACCCTAAAACACATCAAGTCCTTAAAATAAAAATATGCAAATGGGGATTCATATTGACCTTGGTGGTCACCCGACTGAGTGAACTTATGATCCAAGCATTGCACTGCATTTTAGACTCCATGTAGTTCTTCATGTGTGTGTAGAATGATGCCCTAGGAAGCTCTTGTGCAAGATGCACTTGATAGCGACTAAGTGATAGATGTAGCAATGTAAATAGATGTGTGCATGGAAAAATGAAATTCCCCTCCTATGAAGTGTATGTAGAAGAATGTGTTCCCTTGTCCATTTAATGGATACTAGATGGATGTTTTAGTGCTCTTATAATGACCTTTTGATGCAACCTTAGGTGGTGATAGTAGATGTTTAGTGTTTGGTCCTTTATTATGGTCACATAGCTTTGTATTTATATGATTCCCTTGTTTTAATTTCATAATTAACCACTAAAACGATGGCCAAAAAGAAAATAAGATACCTAAGAGCTAGAAAGGACCCAAAAGATGTGAGCAATATACAAAGAATTCGGGGGCACACAGGGGGTTTGGTGTCCTGTTGGGTGCTAGTGTTCAGACTCAAAAAAATTGAAGTGTCAAAAATTACACTGGGTAAGAAGGTGTGTTATACCAAGAAGAAAACCAGAAAGCAAGCAAAGAGACCAAAGACAATTGTCAATTAGTACTTTTCTCACTTAGGAATCATATGAATTATGGTATGTGACTAGGACCTAGAAATGTCCCCAAAGTGTGTGATTTAGTGTCTACATTTGCCCCCACTTTATGTTGTTGAGTGAATGCTCGATAAAATAAAGTAGATAATAGATGCGTGTTTTATAACCATATAGACCGATGGCAAAAAGTGTGCTCACAGAGACAAGAAAAAGCGTGGAATAATAAAAATGAAGTGTGGAAGCTAGAGAAGAGGAAGTGAAAATGACCTAAGGGTGAGAGTGTATGTGTAGATGTCGCATTGTACCTATTTTCAACGTCACTTGATGTTTGATGATGTGACTGTTGCTTCCCATAAGGACGGACCCATAAAAGAGAAGAGAAAAAGAGTATTCAAAGTCGTGTATATGAAAATTTCGATCAAAATGCATAAAAGTGTGTAAAAGTATGTAAAAATGTGAAAAGAAACATGTGCACCTGATCCATGATGAGTGAAAGGAGATAGAAAGGATCCTAAAATGTTGTAGAAGAACGATTTTTTTTTGGGCTATCTCACTCCAAGACCGATTTTTTCGGGTGATCTCACTCCGATTACACCAAGTGCAAGTTTTTCAGGCGATCTCATGCCAAGGGAAGAAGAAGTGTAGGGAGAAAGGTCTAGTGTTATTCTCCAACCTTTGACTACTTCCCGAGATGTAAACACTATTGTATATGGTGTGTTCAAATACGATCCATTTCATCCAGTCCAAAAATATGAAAAAGAGGAGAAAGCATGCATGTTGAGTGTTGAAGGACTATGCATATCTTGTAAAATCCATTGTGTAAACTATTGTGAACTGTGCCAACTCGAAAAAATGCAACTGCCCTAGTCATAGGCACTCAAGAAGGGTCGGGAATGCCCAAGGCGTCGTTGTTTGTGTTTGGTGTTAGTGTCTTGTGTTGTGCTAAGGACCCAAGTCGATTTTGGGTCGTTGATGAGAATGTAGATTGTTTTGACTCTGTTGAATTATGTTGTATTGTGATTGTAAATTGTTGTATGGGGTGATTGATTCACCTGATGATGCCCCCTCATTTGGGGTGCATGCAATGTCACAAGGAGTATGCGGCCCAAAGGAGGATTGGACATTGTGCTGAAATTGATGCCCTACAGGGGGAGGGAATGTTCTTGGTAGAAACCAAGGCACATGCAAACAAAGTGGTTGGAAAACAAGTGTTAGTGCAAACAAGATAAACGCATATATAAAGACAATGTGTAAGCTAGCAAGCAAGAAAATAGTGTAGACCAAGAAAATCAAGTTGTAAACATGGGACATCACTCACAAGGTCGCATGAAAATCTAGTCCGAAGTGGCCAAAAGCATATAATGTACACACAAGACAAAGAGAAAAACCCGCAAAAATGACATATAATAATGCAAGCAATGACAAACAAATGACAAGCATTATATTATACAACCATGGTAGCGAATAGTTCCTACAAGACAAATGTTGCACAATGAAGCACCATCATCATGTTAGAAAGATATAAAGTGTGTCAAAATGTTTATGATCCGATATAATGTAGTGTGCTAATATGAATAGGAAGTAGTATAAATCAAAATAATAGCACCATGTGATGTGTATGAAATTGATGCCCCTAGGAGCCTGTTGTGGACCGGTAATAGGTACTGATACCAAGCATCCATGTTATGTATAATGATTTGTGTAAAGTAGGTGATCACAACTAGAAGGAAATTGAACGTGCATGTGTATATAGAAAAGATGATGACATAATATGTATATGTCTAACATAATAAGCATAGATGTATCATGCGAGTATAAGTAAGAAAAAATAGTGTTCAACCAAGATATGTAATATGTTGTGGATGAGTGAGATAGAATGGAATTAAAATTGAATTTGATGGGAGTTGCATGCCCCTTGAGTTAATGTGAATGAGTATGCATGAAATGAGGTTCATTTAGAAATGACCGCTCATTAGTCAAGAATGAACCATAGAACAAGAGTGCGTCATCGACTCATCGGAAATGGTTTGAATTGAGCACTAAAAAGATAAAGTATATAAAGCGTAGAGTGTAGAGAGTGAGTGAGTGTGGTGAGGTTTATTTCATATTTATACCCTCAGCAATCAATTATGAACCATGGAACTAGAGTGTGTCATAGGGTAGTGTGTCGTGTGATAAATGTGTGAAATAAAGTTGTGTTGTAAATGTGTCGAGTGTGTGGTATGTAATGTGATAATCTGAGGTTCATGAATGTAGTGAGCCCTCAACAATCAAGTGTGAACCATATCACAAGAGTGTTTCATCAGTTAATGACTATACAATGTGTGTATCAAAGGGTTTAAAAGTGCTTAAAAAGATGAATCATGAAGTTTGAAGCGTTAAGTATGATAGAAACAATTAATAGTGCTAGAAGGGGGGAGAATAAGCGTGATGCCCCCCAAGTGTGCCAATGGTGGATATATATGTGGTGATGTGAGAGATACCATGCCATTGTGTGAGAGCATTATCTATGTCATGATAAGAGAGAGAGATCCAACACAAAGGTAAACAGAAGCAACCGTAGAAGTATTTCATGGTGGCGGAGTTTAAAATGGTTATGAGGATCAAAATAAGGAATCATTTCTTTGACAAAAATGATTGGTTGCTAAAGTGGTGGATTATTGGGTAACATTGTAGAAGACTCGGTAGGAGGAGGTGTTGAATTGATTTTTAGAGGTGGTTTCTTAGGTTGACTTGGTAGTGTTGTAGATGACTTGAGAGGAGGCATACTGAGACTAATTTTGAGAAGTGGTTGCTTAGTTTGAGTGGATTGCATAGGTGTCACTTGAGTGACGGAAGAATGAACATTGGTAAGTGATGGTGTGATGCTCATTAGACATAGGTGAATAAGATTTAGGAACCCAATGAGATTTAGAAATTGGAGATGGGCATGTATTAGAATGTTGTGCAATGAATGAGATAAATCCATGATGCTCAAGATGTTTGATTCTTCATTGTAAAGCATAGCAATAATTTTCATTATGTCCATTGATTTGATGATAAGCACAAAATGGGAGACCTTTATATTTGATCATCTGATAAGGAGGATAGCAATGAGTAGTTGGCAAACTAATCAATTGATGACTAAGGAGATCAGTAAGAATATCATGTTTCTTAGCATTGTGATCAAAAGTGAGAGGCTTTGATAATGGAAAGACTTGAGGCTCACTAATATGAGCACATGTAGAAGATATAGAAGGAGGATGAAAAGAAGAACTAGCCTAAGCTTGAGAGGTGTCCTTAAGATGTTGGATTTCAAATTTAATAAACATAATCGTGGATTCCATAGCCTGAAATTTGTCTTGAAATAAATAATGTAAATCTTGAATAGACTTACAGATTGATTGATTGGCATTAAAACTAATAGATTCATTAAAGAGATGAACAAATATGGCACTAACTTGTGAAGGCGACATGTTCATAGGGAGATACATAGTAGTTAGGGTTTTGTGAAGAGCTTCTTTACAAGGTGGGTGCATTTGAAATAATTGAAGCAAAGATACTTTGAGAGACCTTATGAGCCATGAGAGAAGAAAAATGAGGATCCAAGAGTGTCTCAATGAGACGGGTTCAACAAATTATTTAACAAATATTGATATATAAATGTTAAATTCTAATTGCAGAGACGAATGAAATATATATTTAATAAAGTGCATATTTGACACAAGCAAGTCAGCTAGAAAAATATGAAACCCTAATTGCAAGAGAAGGAATAAAATACTTAGCTAATTCACAATAATCCCAAAGTTTTCTGAGCTAGAAAACTATGAAACAAGAAAGCAAAGTGTCATAACCAAGCCCAAAAAAATGTAGAAATGTCATGAATATCGGGACTAGAATGTTTGGACAGTTCGGGGCGACTAGGGCATTATAGACCTCCTTTGGACGCATGTGACTACTCAGAACCTCATAAGCTCAATTTCCCAAGGTTGTGATATGTTCGTTGGATGTCACCTTTAGTCGCCTATACTTCATTGCTTGATCACCGAAATTTTCTTGAAACTGCAAAGAGAAAGAGCACCTACAAAACCCCAAAACAAATCAAATTCTAAAAATAAAAAGATGAAAATGGGGAGTCAAACTGACCCTAGAGGTCACCCGACTGAGTGAACTTATGATCTAGGTGATGCACTACATTTCAGACTCCATGTAGTTATGTGTGTGTGTGTAGAATCGTGCCTAGGAAGATCTTGTGCAAGATGCACTAGATAGAGAGAAATAGCTAGATGTAGCAATATAAATAGATGTGTGCATGAAAAAATAAAATTCCCCTCCTATGAATTGTATGTAGAAGAATGCAGTCCCTTGTCCCTTGAATGGATGCTAGATGGATGCTTTGATGCTCTTATAATGGCCTTTTGATGCAACCTTAGGTGGTGATAGTAGATGCTTAGTGCTTGGTCCTTTATTATGGTCACATATATTTGTATTTATATGATCCCCTTGTTTGAATGTTGTAACTAACCACTAAAAGATCGATCACCAAGAAAATAAGGTGCCCAACTAGACTAGAAAGTACCCAAAAGATACAAGCATGATACAAAGAGGTCGGGTGCCCAAAGGGGACGAGGGTGCCTAGGTGTTGACGTCCTAGTTGGGCGTTGGTGTCCAGACTCATAAAAACTAAAGTGTTGAAAATAAAAGCTGGGCAAGAAGGTGTGTAAGACCAGAATAAAACCAACAATCAAGCAAAGAGACCAAAGACATGGTCAATTAGTACTTTTTGCTTAGGAATCATATGAATAGTGGTATGTGACTAGGACCTAAAAATGTACCCAAAGTGTGTGATTTAGTGTCTATAAAACTTGCATAAATTGAATATCGAAAGTATAAGACTTAATGTGATTTTTGTTTTACGTAATACATGAATAAAGTGAATATCCAACGTGGAAGGTTTTGATTTGGTTTTAGCTTATGAATTGTTTAAACTTGAATAAAGTGAATATTCAACGTATAAGGCTTGGATTTGATTCGTGATCAAATTATTTAGGATTTTCGTATAATTGAATAAAGTGAATATTCAATATATGAGGCTCTTGATTAGATTTGATTTGGTGTGGTTTAATACGAGAATAAATTGAATTTTCAGCATATAAAGGATTTGATTCGATCGGATGTTCTTAAACAATGGATAATGTGAATCTCACGAAAAGGATTGAATCATGATGTGATTAGATTTTGCTTAGGTCTAGGATTTTTGGTAAAATCAAAGACTAAGACTAATTATGATTTGGATTTGATTTGATAAGTTTATGGAATGAGATAAAATCGGTTGGCCCCAATATGTCAAACTCCTAGGGTTAGGGAGAATTTTCACTCACCAAATTGCCTAAACGAGTACTTGAGCTACAAAATTATTTTCCTAGCTATGGACTATACCCCTCAATCAATTAAGAATGGGGTTGTCACCACAGGATACTTATGGTTTCCTCAAGAGTATTACTAGTCAAGTGGGTGTGGGGCACTACCTGTTTTGTTGGCCGGTTCCCTCAAGGTGCCAACTACTTTGAGGTTCCTATGGTACTCCTCATAATGAGTTTTAGGGCTATGCCCAAACACTTCCCCCAATTAAGCAGAAGGGTTTTACCCCTGTCCAAACCTACAATGACAAATCATTTTTTAGATTATTTTAACAAATTTTAATAATTTACAATAGTCTTTGGCCAAGGAAAATCTACAAGTACCATATTAGTAGTTTGTTTATTTGATATTATTGATGAAATTTTCCAAGTTCACAATGGTCCTACACACAAATGATTAGTAATTTTCCTACAAAGAAAAACACAATGTAAAACAATGAAACAAACTTCATTGTTTCTGATTCTCAAGATCACCCAGGGATCATGAGAGAAGAGCATACATTGTTTGTTTGATTAGATTGAATTAGATATAGATTAAAATAAAAATAAGTGTTAGATGTTATTTATGAAAACCTACAGAAATTACGTTGAAAAATATTTCTTAGACAATAATAAAAATGAGCTAACTCACAAAAACTATTAAAACAACAAAAATAAAAACATAGAATGTTTGCGCATGTAATTAGATGCGCTAGCGTGAGTGTTAACGGTAGTGCACTCAATTAGGTGCACTAGTGTAACTATTAATGGTAGCACACTCAAGTAGGTGCACTAACATGAAGGTTGATGGTAGTGCACTCAAGTAGGTACACTCGCATTTAGGTCAATAGTAGTGCACTCAAGTAGGTGAGCTAGCATGAAGGTTAAAGGTAGTTCATTCAAGTAGGTACACTAGCATGACAAATAGTTTCCCTAGTTTAGAATGGGTTGTGGTAGTGTGCTTATTGTTACGGGTGAAATTCATAGGATACGAGTAGGGAACTTACTATTATGGTAGCGTAGGTAACATGTAGATGGACAAAAAATGAATAAAAAATAGCATAATGACTATTGTTTGGATTTTCTCTCAGTTTAATCCACCAAAAGTCCTGAAACTTTTTCAATATACCTTAACTAATACAAACAACATGAAAACAAAGTTATATTTACAAAAAAATGTTAGAAACGATAAAAAAATGTGTGGGTGACCCACCGGGTGTGTCAGAATGTATATAAGGAAACCTGAAATAAATTAAATAAAACAATAATGAGAAACAAACGCAAACCTTTCTTCAAGTTCTCTTACAACCTCAGATGAGATAGCTGAAGTGTGGAATGGAGTACCACACTTGTTGGATCTGTTTGAATGATTTTATTGTGGATGCTTCAAACTTGGTTCCAAATGAAAGAAGGTTGTGCTATGAGCAATGGATGATCAAATGAATAGCCTCGTGGTATTCAAATTCTAATGGAAAATTGATATCATGTTGTTGAAAATTCCTAAAGCTTCTAAGAGATGAAATTTATCACTCCGAAGAGCACCCTGGATGAAGAAGTGCAAGCAATTCTTCTCTTCAGTTGATATAATGGGAACTTCTCAGAGTGTGGGTGACTTAGATTGAGAACAACCTCCGGATCAGGCTAGTTCCCTAAATTAATCACCTAAACTAGTTCTCTAACGGGGGTTAAGGGACAAAAACAAACACAAACTTAACGAAAAGCATGTAAAATAGGTGATACACCAATGTGTTAGAGACCTATGACTGCACAAAACACACTTATTGACTACTAAAGGCCTGAAAATAATCACTTCATTTGTTGTTTGATTAAATTTTACACTTCATAAAAGGCATTAATAAGTTGTTGTAAAAGGATGGGAGGAATATTTAAAGTCTATTCCACTTCTAAATCTTAGTCAACAACCCTTCTTGCACTTGAAATGATCTGTAAAGGCTATAAAATTGCTTAATGGAGGTGTCTAAAAATCATGAGCATGCAAAGGAAAGAAAGCATTCACTAAATCATACCCATAACTTGTTGTAACACACTTCAAAAAGCTATAAATGGAGGAAAATCAGTCTTTATTGCTTCAAAAGGTGTTGTAGTACAAGGATCTGCATCACCTAGGCATGAAATAATGAGAAGCCCCCTTGCTTCAAAATAAATGATAGATATAGCAAAAGGAAAGAGGAGTTGACTCAAATCACTCTCCAAAAATAGCACCTCAATGTCAATTCAAAATCCAGTTAAGCTAATTGGAGACAAATCCAATGTTATTCATTTTTACCCTCTTATGCACAATTTGACCCCTTCGCAAATAAATACAAAAATCTAATAATAACCTTGCAATTAAAATATGCAAGAGGTGTACAAGGATAAAAATACATGTTGCATGGTCTATTTCTTCCTTGTTGACTTCATTCAACTCTACCTTTGCAAAAACTAAGGTGGTTGTACAGTCACTTTACAGAAATTAAGGTAATAATGCTAAACAAAATTTAAGGTAAAAATTGGCTATTTTTGTTTGGTCTTGGCATGCATGAGTTCGTGAAGTAATTATGTGTTTTGTTTGACTTAGCAAAGCCCCCCCCGACATGCATAATAATTATAACTAAAAACATGGAAAATCCCACCCGTGGCATTTGGCAAAAAGGTAAGAAAACTAACCATGGTCAACTAACCAAGGTTAGTTTAACTTGCAATTGACCCTTTGTGAATTAGGGCACAAACCCTAAAATAGATCATTTTACACTTTGCATTGGTTTGTGACGACTTCTCCGGAAGGAAAACTCTACCAAATTTTTATGTTGTCATGATCAAGCTCCTAGTACTCTAGTTTTGTCACCTTTGTGTTCTCAAGTAGTTATGCATTAGAGTCATGGCTCTATATCATCTCGTTGAGTTTTATTGCTTGGCTCATCACTTACTTAGAGAACTCACCATTCTTGTGTGGCTCGGTCTTGTTGGATCTGGGTTGGCTTTGTATTGTGCATGAGTTGGGATTGCATTTTTTCTAGTTGTGTGTTGAGTTAACTCCCTCAAGCTCTAGTTTCAATGACATGTGTTTGGTTTTGTATTTAGATAGATTAGTTTTCTTTGGTCGTTTCTTTGTAACTCAACTTGGTGTGTTGATCGCCATTTTCATCCTTTGGCTCTTTGTCTATGCTTTCTAACTTGATGACTTTTGCCTCTGTTTGAGCTTTTATGTCACTTCTTACCAATCAAGCTTGTTCCTATGCATTTGGGATCTCATTGTGCTCTGTTTGGAGGGTTATGTTTACACAACTCGATGGTTTCCTTCTATTACAAACTTGGTCATTTTTTTGGCCCAGATCTACACTATTGGAGTATAACTCAAGAAACTTGTTTGTGTTGATGCCTAGGTCGATTGTGTTTCTCATGAGGTGAAGGTGAACTTTAGATTTCCCTTTTACATTTATATCCGGCTTTATGCCTAGGTTTTCTTTATACGACACCCCTTTTTCTAGGTCGAGTTGGATTTATTTTTACTAAGTTGGGTTTCCGCCATTCATTCCACTCACTTGACGATATGTTGATTGCTCGTCCCTTGATGCTTCTCAGCCCTAGCTTTGGTTTAGTAGCTCTTCGTTTCTTTAAAATGGATCACCATTGTTTTGAATGGCTCGCACAATGTAATATTAACTTGGTCGTCTCTCATTTCTCGAGGGAGCTATGTCATGGCTCGACCTTGGTTGTAGGAACTCAACCCCTAATCAAAGGTTAAACCCTTTCTTCTCTTCTAGCTCGACTTTTTTTTCCCTTAGATGTGTGCTCTCTTACATCTGGGTATGCACTATTTAGCTCGAGTTTGAGATCTCCGCTTTTATATGATTGTTCAACTCTACACTTGGGGATTTTCTCAAGCTCACTATTTAACTCTCGCCTCGACATGCATTTATGACATATGAATCAAGCCATGTATAATATTTAACTCCTTTTTATTTAGTTTGTCCATTGTTTATTTGTTCGAGTTGGGTTATTGCTTACCGGTGCGAGTTGTGTTTTTTTACCTTAGAGGACTTGTTGTGTTCACCTTGAGCTAGCTCACCATGTGTTTTCTTTGTGAGTGCTTTTCTTGTGGTCTCAATTTGTAGCTTTCATCCTAGGCTCGTCGTTTTTAGAGCCTTGTATTGTGTTTTTCTATGATTTCAGCTCTGTAAATGAACTTGGTTCATCTCGCCAAGGCTCTATTACAGCTTGATAATGATTATCATACGCTTGACTTAGTCTCCTTTTATTTAGTTTGACCTTGCTACCTCACACCCATCTCGGTGAGCTCTTGCTCTCCACCCACTCAACATGTATCATATGACTAACTCTACATTTTTATCACAACACTTGGTCACCATTTGTTCAACTATCTCGGTATGTTTTCTTTGCAAGTGCTAATTTCAGTTTCATGAATCCTTAAAAAATGGGGATTAGAAAAGCATGCCCCAAATTTTAATAATGGCCATGTAACAACCCAAAATTTCACACACAAACAACACAGTAAAATACAGGATAATTTTTTTTTTTTTATGACACATAACACGACACAACATGCCACCACCAAGGTCCCAACTAACTCAGTGGATAACTCAATACAAGGATGACCACAAAGGTAGCACGGAAATGTTCACACCCACCAAGGATGGTTCCCCCTTTTTTTTTTTTGACAAGACAACATAAGAAACTACCACATAACACACCTACAGATAGGGCAAGCCACAATGAGAAAATTATTGAAGGTTATTTATTTTTATGAAACCTCTTTCAATCCTTAACTTCAGTTTTCTAAGACTCTAGATATGATTCGTACAATACCTCTTACAACGCTAAGTTTCTTATTTTTACTCTAAGGAGAATATTTGCTTAAAGTCTTCTCTATTATGACCTTTATTTTCTTAATTCATTCATTTAGAAGAAAAGAGTGATTTAAATTCCACAAGGCCATTTATTCACGCTAACGCTACTAGAACTCATTCATACCCATATGACAACATGGGTTTGCGTTCAACACAATTAAGAGAAGAAAAACAAAGTGCCTTGGAACAAGGTTAGAGGGAGAAGGTCAGTTGAAATCATCTATAGGACCTCAAAAGTTAATACCAGGATTTAATTGAGGCTTGAGAATTTATCCAGAATTATCAAATATTTTACAAAGGCTTCCCTAAGTGAGTATTACCAAGGAGAAAAATTTACCTTCCAAATGGCGGTGAGATAGATTGTGTGATTTCCAAATTGTTTTCTCCGGCTTATTAAATCTTATCATCTTCTAACAACTAACAATTCATTTCACCTTAGGATCGTTTTACAAATTTCACCATAAAAGGGATAATGTTCACTAGAGGAGCTAGGGTTATCACGTTATATAATTTTACTTACATGATAGTCTTGCCTTTGATTACTTAAAGAATTACTTAATCTCAAGTTGGTGACCCTATTTACTTTATTTGAATACAAATTTTAGTTTAACTTCCATAAGTATTAAACAATCTCATGTTAGTTTACTTATGACACATTATTACTAGGTCATAGCAAGGTTTAACTCAACATTTATTCTCAATGGCGAAGTTATAAAGCAACACTCATTTACAAGAACAAAACAATATTACATCAATTCTTAAAATACTCGATACTCCAACAAAGTCACCCAACAACAAAGAACCAAATTGTCTTAAAATTTCAATGATAGTCAAACAATACAAGGTTTCCAAAGTTCAGATGACAAAGTCCACAATACATTATACTAAGACATTGATCCTCTTCTAAACTTTCCACTGGACGTTATCAATAGTTGAACAACGTAAAAGGTTTCGAGCAAAAGAACTTCTCAACTGAGGTTGATGACAAAAAATCTACAAGTCTATCCCTCATCTACTCGCAAAATCCATCTGCAACAAATTTTCTACAAGAGTCAGTTCGCGAGAACTGAGCAAGATAAGGCTACACAAAACCACCATAACTGTTATCTATCAATACCATGAAAGGAAGCACTTTATTGCAAGAATTTGGGTCAAACCTCTAAACACTATCAACACTTCAAGTTATAATAAGTTTCCACCATGCCAATCAAGGAAGAAGACCATGTACTTCAGTTAGGAGTAAAAACAACGAAAGTATAACAATCGAATGAGAATGGCCCTTGGCCCTATAAGGAGCAAATAACCAATATAACAAAATAAACAGGATTCTCATCAAGCAAATAATTAAATAACAATCACAAGATTGAGAGTTGATATATAGGCCAACCATCTAGAAATTTAAAGGTACCGAACGCATAGGCTAAAATATTATATTTCTAAAAGAACAAGAGTTGATCGGCCCAAGAAGGGGTAACCACGGGTTTCAAGAATTAACACAAAAATCCATGTATAAATGAGTTTCAAACCTGAAATCACATAGAGTATCCACACAACATAAGTTTCGAAGCATAGGCAAAGTAAACTAGTTTTGACCATTAACTCCAAGAGATTTCCCAATCATTCAAGAAGGCCAATTCCTTGTAGGCTAGAAACAAACACGAGAGAAGAAGGGAGTTCCGGCAAACAAGAGTATACGAAAAATGTCATCAACAAAATTTTATAACCCTAAAGATCTACAAACCTCCACATCAATTTTAAAGTTCGGTTAAATTAAAATAAATTTCCTATTTCCCAAAACAACAATATTTTTAAGGCAACCCTTGGTAACATAAACAACCGTTCAAGCAAAGGTACAACATAAACTACTAAGTTCCATTATCAAAACAACTCCTTCTGCTATAACTCCATCATACTATTGATTTCAAGAAAGTTTTTTTCCAAGGTTAACAACGTTCAAGACAATTTTCATCACAAAACATTAAGGTACATATGTGCATATAAACTGTCCAATCCTAATTAACAACACAGTCATAATAAATGGGAGGAAACACAAGTTAGAAGACTAGATTATTTCACCAACAATCTTCCGAGAGGGAATAAGACCAAAATAATTCTAGAAATAGTGGGGGTACTAGAGTTGCACAATTAAGACCTCGAACTTAGCTAATCTAAAAAAAAACTAGTTACGATTCAAGTTGAAGGGGGCAGTCAAAGTACCTCCTAAGAATGGCTATAAAACCTAGGAACAAGGCTGAAGCTACGTAGGAGTCTAAACACGCGAGGTTGAAACATGTTGCACAAACTTATTCATTCTAAAAGTTTTAACACCGAATCTCTAACCTGAAATAGTCCAAGCGTTGATTACACTAATCCTACAACCTTTCTTTTTCTCGATGCCAAAAGGGTTATCAAGTGGGCTTGAGAGATCATTAACCATATATGTCAAAAGACAAAGAAGGACAACCCTGGTTGATAGGAAGGAACTTCATAGTTATTGCACGCTTACTTTAACGACTACTAAAAACTAGCTGGAACAAATAATAACTTGAACTCTATCGTAGAGAAGAGTATATATATTTATAAAGGAAGATCGATCACTCGAGCCAGGAAAAACATACACCCAAAGGAGAGAACACCTGCATGCTTTCCACTAACATACAGGCAATGATAATAGCTAAACAAGAAGAAAGCAAGTAGAAAGGAGAAGCCTATGCGAAAAGAATTTCAAAAGACAACCAATTCGAGGAAATGGTGGTTCATTTCACATAAAATAAATATAGCAACAGTAGAAAAGTGTAGAGTTATCTTGCCTGCTCCTCCAGCTTCGACGAGGCATCCAAACTCCCCAAGATCCAGCAACAACAACCCTCTAGTTGAATCTTCATCTATAGCATGCGAGGCACCAACATTCCTCTCAAACCCGAACTCCACTGGACACCTCCTCTTACAATCCTTTCATTATTGTGAGTTGTCTCCCGACAACAAGAAACATTATTTGGTGGAGTTCTCTTTCTGTTTCTTGACTCTACTTTCCAGCAAGCTTTAGCAAGAGGTTTGCTAAGCAGATCTGCAATATCTCTAGCCATGTTCTCAGCGTTCTCCTTGAATGGAAATGTCTCCTCCCTGGTATTTTATCCAGCATGTGTGCCACCCTTTTTTTTTACATGATCAGGTTTACAAGGAAAATAAGATCCATTCAACTGACAACGCTTAGCAAAATTTATATTTTATTTTATTTTATTCTCTAGCAGCTGAACAAAAGTAGTATTTGGGACTGCTCAGCAAATAACTTAATTTGTTCAAAGAAAGGATAGAGGCCAGCATTATAAACAACCCAAACAACCTTGAGCGACCAACAACGCCTCCACCAAATTCACGTAGCTACAGCAAGGGGATTCCCACCGCACCAAACAAAGCTCCATGCCCAGAACTCTCCACGTGGCCAACAGGGAAGGCGCCCCAAAGGTTTTGTGCATTTAGAAATCCTCCCACCACGTTTTTCAAATGTCCGACCAGTACCAGGCGTGAGCAGGCTTCATGGCGGCCATGGAAGAAGAATAAAACAAAAGAAAAATGAACATGACAAAGGGGCAAGCGCGCAACAAAAGGAGAGAGAATTTTTCCAACGTTTTTCACCATTCCATAGGCAGTCCGTCCCAAGAAGATCCCACGCCGCCATAGCGAGAAGTTGCGGAGTTTATAAAAAAGGAGAGAAGTGCGGCCAGAAAAGTTAGGGCCATTGGAGATGGCCACGCAGCGAGGAAGGAAGAACAAATCAAAGAAAAAGATACACACACCCCCAACAAAAGTGTGGCCGGGAGGGAAAAAATGTCTCACTCTAGCCAAGGGTCAAATCATGATCCAAATAAAGCTTACAGGAGACAAATAGGTGGCCCAAATCAAATTTACACTTCCTCCACCAACAAGTCGGGCAAAATTACATATCAACAAAATGAAATGAATTTGATTGGTCACAATTTCATTTTAAAATTTGGTTAGATCGAAAAAATTCGCATATTTTAGTAAATGATAATTCTTAATAATTGAAAATGTGCAATCCTATTGGTCAGCGTATTTATCCGACAACATACATAATGCATTTACGTGAACAAAACATCTTTTATTTATCTCTGCAAAGAAAACCATGTCTCCGCGCCAAGTAAGAGGATAAATTGATAATAAAAATTTACCAGTTGGTGGATGAGAACATCAAATAAACAATAACTTCATGATAAGGCGTGCATGACTTTGCCCGAAAAGGCTTAACTAATTCAAAAATGTAATTTTATCATCTATATACACATAAGAATATAACTGATATCCATTCTTTTACTATTCATTATTATTATGTTTTAAAATGTCGTGACACCTAAACGGGGTTTGAAAAAAAAGCGTTTAGGACCTAACACGATAGCGACAAAACTAAAAATAATTTAATCGAGGTCAAGCACGAGAGTGATCAATACTACATCAAAATATCATGCAAAGCAAATGAACAACAATCAACAAGAGGTTCGATATAGCAAGAACAAGATTTTCTTTTAATAGATAATCGCGAGGAGCGTGCGGGCCACCAACCAAAACATCGACACCGACGCAAGCAAGCAAGCTCAACAAGATGAAGACACCAACGTTTCAAAGGGAACACAACGGTGTTCAGCCCTTAGAAGCATGGTCGTCACAGAATAACAGAGCAATGATGAATGGGGCATTACATTCTCCTCCCCTTAAGAAAGCATCGTCCTCGATGCGACATAACATAGTGAAAAAAATAAATAGTACGCAACAACAAAAATAAATAAATAAATAAATATTCAATATGGGTGCAATTACGTTCTAAGGTTACGATTTCGGAGGCACAAGCATGGCCACGGGTGGCCTTACGAACATTTGGTAGAAATTTTAACTTCGAGGTTACGTGAAGATTGGCAATTCCCTCTTATTCATTATTTCATTAATCTCTTTCCGTTAACATTATTTTTAGTTTAATTTAACGTAAAATTTTCATTGTCGAAGAGTTTTAGTTTATTCCTTATTGTAGGTGCCCCAACATGAATCTAACTACACAATCACCTATCGGGAGTCGAGACAAGACACTACAGATTAACAAACACATAAGTATATACTTCATGACTGTATTACACCACAAAATATTACTCAAATACGGAAGGGAATAGGCACGGTCCACATAACACAAGTACTTGTCACACTATTATGACTGACAAATAGAATACTTGAGCAAGGTGTACTACGACAACCAGACATTTCCTCAATTCCACAGATGAAAAATTCACATAACTCCAACAAAAGCTACAGGTACATAGGGTACACCTGGGAGCCACAACCATAACCAACTCTTATGAGCACACATACATCATAACACTACCCGAAGCATCAGAAAATAACCACCTACTCCCAAGTATTACAAAGCAACTCCGAATAACTCCCAAAGAGAAGAAACATAGTGCCAAAACCAAGTCGGGTCACTCAACCATAGAGCCCCACCAAGAATATCAGGTCACTCAACCATAGAGTGTCATAAAGAATATCAGTCACTCAACCATAGAGGCCCATCTCCTTTCTCCTTTTAATGAGGTCGGGTCACCCTATGGCCCTAGGCACATAGAGCCCCATCACCCCCAACCCAAGTGACATAATAACTCGTGGTCCAACAACCCGCTAGTTATCTATAACTCCTTGGGGTGTACCCCCATACAACGAAGCGGGTCCATGGGCCCAACCATTCCATGGTGCATCCCATGACCCTATTCCACACATCACGACAATAGAACCAACATAACAATCCGATCAAAATGCCAAGTGGCAAAGTACAAGCCTTGGGCAAGGCGGTAACATCTTTAAAATTTAAAATAAGATTCAAAACCAAGAAAACAAGCTGACCAAATGGCCTTAGTTAGTGCAAAAATATCCGAGTGTTAGTACCACAAACCAAAGAAATGCCCAAAATGTAAAGCATGACAATCAAGAAAACGCTGGTCCTTGCAAAAGTAAAGTAAAAAAAAGTTCAATTTACGAATAAAATACACATATAAGAATAGCACATTACTATGACTACGTGGCCTTAACTGGCCACCAAAGGGTACTCAACGAGTTGCTAGCGCTCGGAACATCGAGCCTCTGCTCGTAAAAAAACACATATCAATAATACAACTGTCATCATCACAATCTAAATCATCTCGCCACAACTTCAACAAGGCTCAACATAGTCAAAATCACATAGGTAGAGTCCATACGACAACCATATCGGGAGAGAGAAAGAAAGTACATGTCACCATCTACTGAGCCTAAGGTGTCCGCGAAACACAATATGCATGACACCCGTTGAACAAGTGCCACACATACCAAATGAACGAAAGTGGGTTTTCAACCTATGTAAGGCTCCACTTCCTATCTCGTACTCAGCTTGAGTGACTGGTCAACGGTACACATTTTCTCACTCCAAACATACACGGTTTACCAATTTCCCTCGGGGGTCGGTTAGTGTAAAGTTCACGACATAACATATAACTACATCATTAACACCATGGTGGTACACACATAGCTACCATAACGTCTCACGTATGGTATGTATACAGGGTAGATCACAATCATACATTCACAAGGCGTAATACATCACTTTACCACATTCTGCACCCAAAGTGCAATCACTATACGATAGGGTTCATACACTCACCGTATGACCCTAAATCACGACATGAATCCTTACATATCACACAACTCATACATATGATGGACATAGTAACAATCACAACATAACATTCATTTGCTACATACAAGGTGATACCCACATTTCTTCAAAACATGGTAAAACATCATGGTACAACTTAATTCACTTTACATCAATCCAGTCATACACATATCGACACACCCACATATCACAATATGCCACAATGCTCCAACACCCCGTCATCCACATTAGAATACTTTTCACACATCACAAGTAGTAATTCACACGTGAACTCTTCATAGAATCCACAAGAAGGAGAGAGAACACTCCCATCCTCAGCACATCAACATGATAACAAATACACACTAAGTGACATACACATCATGTGCGTTCACAATATCACAATTACAACATAGATCACATCACGCTTAAAGCACATTACTCTTCCAATATCAACCACCATCATGCAACACCATCATCACTCCAATCTGGCCCAAAGGTTCGAGAGCATGAACCTTCGCTCTGATACCAAATGTAACGACCCAAAATTTCACACACAAACAACACAGTAAAATACAGGATAATTTTTTTTTTTTTTATGACACATAACACGACACAACATGCCACCACCAAGGTCACAACTAACTCCGCGGATAACTCAATACAAGGATGACCACAAAGGTAGCACGGAAATGTTCACACCCACCAAGGATGGTTCACTTTTCTATTTGACAAGACAACATAAGAAACCACCACATAACACACCTACAGATAGGGCAAGCCACAATGAGAAAATTATTGAAGGTTATTTATTTTTATGAAACCTCTTTTGATCCTTAACTTCAGTTTTCTAAGACTCTAGATATGATTCGTACAATACCTCTTACAACGCTAAGTTTCTTATTTTTACTCTAAGGAGAATATTTGCTTAAAGTCTTCTCTATTATGACCTTTATTTGCTTAATTCGTTCATTTAGAAGAAAAGAGTGATTTAAATTCCACAAGGCCATTTATTCACACTAACGCTACTAGGACTCGTTCATACCCATATGACAACATGGGTTTGCATTCAACACACTTAAGAGAAGAAAAACAAAGTGCCTTGGAACAAGGTTAGAGGGAGAAGGTCGAGTTGAAATCATCTATAGGACCTCAAAAGTTAATACCAGGATTTAATTGAGGCTTGAGAATTTATCCAAAATTATCAAATATTTTACAAAGGCTTCACTGAGTGAGTATTACCAAGGAGAAAAATTTACCTTCCAAATGGCGGTGAGATAGATTGTGTGATTTCCAAATTGTTTTCTCCGGCTTATTAAATCTTATCATCTTCTAACAACTAACAATTCATTTCACCTTAGGATCGTTTTACAAATTTCACCATAAAAGGGATAATGTTCACTAGAGGAGCTAGGGTTATCATGTTATATAATTTTACTTGCAATGATAGTCTCGCCTTTGATTACTTAAAGAATTACTTGCTCTCAAGTTGGTGACCCCTACGTTACTTTATTTGAATACAACTTTTAGTTTAACTTCCAGAAGTATTAAACAATCCCATGTTAGTTTACTTATGACACATTATTACTAAGTCATAGCAAGGTTTAACTCAACATTTATTCTCAAGGGCAAAGTTGTAGCAACACTCATTTACAAGAACAAAACAAGATTACATCAATTCTTCAAATACTGATACTCCAACAAAGTCACACAACAACAGTAACCAAATTTTCTTAAAATTTCAATGATAGTCAAACAATACAAGGTTTCCAAACTTTAGATGACAAAGTCCACAATACATTATACTAAGACATTGATCCTCTTCTAAACTTTCCACTGGACATTATCAATAGTTGAACAATGTAAAAAGGTTTTGAGCAAAAGAACTTCTCAACTGAGGTTGATGAAAAAAAATCTACAAGTCTATCCCTCATCTACTCGCAAAATCCATCTGCAACAAATTTTCTACAAGAGTCAGTTCGCGAGAACTGAGCAAGATAAGGCTACACAAAACCACCTTAATCATATCTATCAATACCACGAAAGGAAGCACTTTATTGCAAGAATTTGGGTCAAACCTCTAAACACTATCAACACTTCAAGTTATAATAAGTTTCCACCATGCCAATCAAGGAAGAAGACCATGTACTTCAGTTAGGAGTAAAAACAACAAAGTATAACAATCGAATGAGAATGGCCCTTGGCCCTATAAGGAGCAAATAACCAATATAACAAAAATAAACAGGATTCTCATCAAGTAAATAATTAAATAACAATCACAAGATTGAGAGTTGATATATAGGCCAACCATCTAGAATTTTTTTTTTTAAAGGTACCGAATGCATAGGCTAAAATATTATATTTCTAAAGAACAAGAGTTGATCGGCCCAAGAAGGGGTAACCACGGGTTTCAAGAATTAACACAAAAAGCCATGTATAAATGAGTTTCAAACCTGAAATCACATGGAGTATCCACACAACATAAGTTTCGAAGCATAGGCAAAGTAAACTAGTTTTGACCATTAACTCCAAGAGATTTCCCAATCATTCAAGAAGGCCAATGCCTTGTAGGCTAGAAGCAAACACGCGAGAGAAGAAGGGAGTTTCGGAAAACAAGAGTATACGAAAATGTCATCAACAAAATTTTATAACCCTAAAGATCTACAAACCTCCACATCGATTTTAAAGTTTAGTTAAATTAAAATAAATTTCCTATTTCCCAAAACAACAATATTTTTAAGGCAACCCTTGGTAACATAAACAACCGTTCAAACAAAGGTACAACATAAACTACTAAGTTCCATTATCAAAACAACTCCTTCTGCTATAACTCCATCATACTATTGATTGCAAGAAAGTTTTTCCCAAGGTTAACAACGTTCAAGACAATTTTCATCACAAAACATTAAGGTACATATGTGCATATAAACTGTCCAATCCTAATTAACAACACAGTCATAATAAATGGGAGGAAACACAAGTTAGAAGACTAGATTATTTCACCAACAATCTTCCGAGAGGGAAAAAGACCAAAATAATTCTAGAAATAGTGGGGGTACTAGAGTTGCACAATTAAGACCTCGAACTTAGCTAATCTAGAAAAAAACTAGTTATGATTCAAGTTGAAGGGGGCAGTTAAAGTACCTCCTAAGAATGGCTATAAAACCTAGGAACAAGGCTGAAGCTACGTAGGAGTCTAAACATGCGAGGTTGAAACACGTTGCACGCAAACTTATTCATTCTAAAAGTTTTAACACCGAATCTCTAACCTGAAATAGTCCAAGCGTGGATTACACTAATCCTACAACCTTTCTTTTTCTCGATGCCAAAAGGGTTATCAAGTGGGCTTGAGAGATCATTAACCATATATGTCAAAAGACAAAGAAGGACAACCCTGGTTGATAGGAAGGAACTTCATAGTTATTGCACGCTTACTTTAACGACTGCTAAAAACTAGCTGGAACAAATAATAACTTGAACTCTATCGTAGAGAAGAGTATATATATTTATAAAGGAAGATCGATCACTCGAGCCAGAAAAACATACACCCAAAGGAGAGAACACCTGCATGCTTTCCACTAACATACAGGCAATGATAATAGCTAAACAAGAAGAAAGCAAGTAGAAAGGAGAGACCTACTGAAAAGAAGTTCAAAAGACAACCAATTCAAGGAAATGGTGGTTCGATTTCACGATAAAATAAATATAGCAACAGTAGAAAAGTGTAGAGTTATCTTGCCTGCTCCTCCAGCTTCGACGAGGCATCCAAACTCCCAAGATCCAAAGCCAACAAAGACAACCCTCTAGTTGAATCTCCATCTATAGCATGCGAGGCACCAACATTCCTCTCAAACCCGAACTCCACTGGACACCTCCTCTTACAATCCTTTCATTATTGTGAGTTGTCTCCCTGACAGCAAAACATTATTTGGTGGAGTTCTCTTTCTGTTTCTTGACTCTGCTTTCCAGCAAGCTTTAGCAAGAGGTTTGCTAAGTAGATCTGCAATATCTCTAGCCATGTTCTCAGCGTTCTCCTTGAATGGAAATGTCTCCCCCCTGGTATTTTATCCAGCATGTGTGCCGCCCTTTTTACATGATCAGGTTTACAAGGAAAATAAGATCCATTCAACTGACAACGCTTAGCAAATTTTATTTTATTTTATTTTATTCTCTAGCAGCTGAACAAAAGTAGTATTTGGAACCGCTCAAAGCAAATAACTTAATTTGTTCAAAGAAAGGACAGAGGCCAGCATTATAAACAACCCAAACAACCCTGAGCAACCAACAACGCCTCCACCAAATTCACGCAGCTACAAAGGGGATTCCCACCGCACCAAACAAAGCTCCATGCCCAGAACTCTCCACGTGGCCAGCAGGGAAGGCGCCCCAAAGGTTTTGTGCATTTAGAAATCCTCCCACCACGTTTTTTCAAATGTCCGACCAGTACCAGGTGTGAGCAGGCTTCATGGCGGCCATGGAAGAAGAATAAAACAAAAGAAAAATGAACACGACAAAGGGGAAGGCGCGCAACAAAAGGGAGAGAGAATTTTTCCAACGTTTTTCACCATTCCATAGGCAGTCCGTCCCAAGAAGATCCCACGCCGCCATAGTAGGAAGTTGCAGGTTTATAAAAAGGAGAGAAGTGCGGCCAGCAAAGTTAGGGCCAGTTGGAGATGGCCACGCAGCAAGGAAGGAAGAACAAATCTAAGCAGAAAGATACACACAACCCAACAAAAGTGTGGCCAGGAGGGAAAAAACGTCTCACTCTAGCCAAGGGTCAAATCATGATCCAAATAAAGCTGACAAGGAGACAAATAGGTGGCCCAAAGCAAATTTACACTTCCTCCACCAACAAGTCAGGCAAAATTACATATCCACAAAATGAAATAAATTTAATTGGTCACAATTTCATTTTAAAATTTGGTTAGATCGACAAAATTTGCATATTTTAGTAAATGATAATTCTTAATAATTGAAAATGTGCAATCCTATTGGTCAGCGTATTTATCCGACAACATACATAATACATTTACGTGAACAAAACATCTTTTATTTATCTCTGCAAAGAAATCCATGTCTCCGCGCCAAGTAAGAGGATAAATTGATAATAAAAATTTACCAGTTGGTGGATGAGAACATCAAATAAACAATAACTCGCAATAAGGCGTGCGCACGGCCCGAAAAGGCTTAATTAATTCAAAAATGTAATTTTATCATCTATATACATATAAGAATATAACTGATACCCGTTCTTTACTATTCATTATTATTATGTTTTAAAATGTCGTGACACCTAAACGGGTTTGAAAAAAAAACGTTTAGGACCTAACACGATAGCGACAAAACTAAAAATAATTTAATCGAGGGGTCGAGCACGAGAGTGATCAATACTACAGCAAAATATCATGCAGGCAATGAACAACAATCAACAAGAGGTTCGATATAGCAAGAACAAGGTTTTCTTTTAATAGGATAATCGCGAGGGACGCTGCGTGGGCCAGCAACCAAAACATCGACACCGACGCAAGCAGGCAAGCTCAACAAGACGAAGACACCAACGTTTCAAAGGGAACACAACGGCGTTCAGCCCTTAGAAGCACGGTCGCCACATAATAACAGAGCAATGATGAATGGGGCATTACAGGCTACAAATTTTACAACTATTTTTGACAATCAAAATGCATAAGTTGAAACCTATTTTCCTTGAAGTATTTGATGGAAAACTTGGCAATTTTGCATCCAAAAATTTGTACCATGTTGTTGCAATATTATGAGTTTGAATTCTTAGCAATATGGAAAGTCCAACTCTTTGCAATCTTTAGTTGTAGATGAGTTAATGGGATTTGTATTCTAAAATTTTGTTTTCTAAATGTGAACTGATTTTTGCAAAGCAAATACGTTTGAATTTTTAGATTATTTACATCATCCTTATTTATATTATAAAGAAAGATTAGCTTCTTACATAGAAAGAGAAAGAATTCATATAAAAACAAGAATATTACATATGGAAAATTATTAAATTTTGTCCCCACTCATAATAATCTCTCTTCTTTTTCTATTTATGAAATAGGACTTGTTTTATCGTAGAGAAAGAGACTATTTCACTCATCAAGTCACACATAAATATATTATTGGCTACCTTTGATGGTTTTCTTTTACTTCATTTGCACATTGTGAAATGCATACTTGAAATACACACATGCTCTAAAACTTTGATGAACATTGCAAATTTGTATTATTTTTTTGAAGAATTTTATTTTGTAAAAATGAAGGAAATTATATCATTTGCAAATTGTAACTATATTTCAATAATATGTCATGGAACTAAGCTCTCTTTGAAAATATATAGCCATCTTGAGCTCAAAAAATTGGTGCTTCTTGTGACTTGTTCTCGAAAACCGTATTGTTCATCATGTTTTGTACTCATCTTCTCTTCACTTTCAATTTATGATGCATGTGGAAACTTTTTATTTCTGCAATGAAGAATTCATATAGATTTGAAGTTGAAAATATAATGAGGTAAAAGTTACCCGAGCTCTAACAACCTTTATCTTTTCTTTTTCAAGTACAATGAAGAAACAACTGGATCAAAACTGGAGCAACATTTTGTAAGGAAGAAGTCTTGCCTTCCAGGAAATGACAGGTCTTTTTTCCTCTTTACATTTCCATATTTAAATTTATCTGCATTCTTTTGAGATCGCCATATCCCACGGCTTGTGTGGGAATATTGTACAATTTCCTTATGAATATATACAATTTGTTTTATGCAATGAGTTGTATGGTGCTTCCTTTACATTGCTTTTCAGTTTACACAACTAAATGAAAATCTGAAAACTCAATTGACTAATACAACTGCATATAATCATAAGGAATTAAAATGAATTGTTTGTACCTTTATTTGAAACTAAGACTAAAACAATGAACACCTCAAACAACTGTGCTTCCTCTTGACAATTTCAAATCTGCAACATGATTGTTTGTTGTTCAAGCATGTTAATTTCCAATATATGATGCCCTTCATGTCTTTATCGGGGCCCCGTAGAAACATTTCATGGATGGTACATGATCTTGGCGACGCGACAACAACTGGGAATGGCCTCCTATAAGGGGAAAAGGCATCCTGTAATCTGATTCACAACTTGCTCATCGCTTGTATATAGCCCAGTCTAACAACGGAAAATGAGTAACCTGAAATTTTGTTATCCCCTTGCACCATGATGACCAATAATGGTCAACAATGAATTGTGAAGGAAAGAACCTCTTATTTATAGATGAAGGAGAGGCCATGGATTGTGGATCAAACTTTGAATGAGTTGCAGGTAAATGAATGTATTTTCCTAATTTAACAAGTTGATTTGGTCTATGTAGTTGGCTATTTTGAATAAGAATTTAAGAGGCAATGAATTTGAATAGTTGGCTCTTGAATTCTTCAATTGTACGTGCAATTTTTCTTCCACCTTTGTAGGGTTCTAGAACTTGAGTGGAGTGAGCTAGTTCAACTTGAGTGAGTTGGATAGTGAAGTGGAGTTGAGTGGGAGGTGAGTGGATAAATAGATTTAATTTAATTTAATTGGCTAATTAAATTAGCTAAGGTGTGTAAGTGTATAGTTTATGTATGATAGAATTAATTTAATTAAATATAATGGGTTGTGGGTGAATAATGGCCTAGAATGTGTTCTAGAGCTAATTTGGCATGTTGTGCGGAGACTATAGGGATGATTAGGAATAGGTATGTATTTTTAGGGTGTCTACTGAGTAGTTGCCTTATATGTTGCATTAGTTATTGTAAAAGAAAACAAATGGATCTTAGATAGTGGTGCATCTAGGAACATGACTTATAGATATGATATTTTGTCTAATATCAAAGAATGTAATGATCAAATCTATCTTGGTGATCATTCCATTCTTGATGTTCAAAGTCAAGGAAGAGATAAAGTTTTCAATGGTTTTATAAATGATGTTTTATGTGTTCCTAAACTGAAAATGAATTTGTTATCATGTTCACAACTAACTCAAAACAACTATAGTGTAATTTTACTAAAATATAAATGGTTTATTAAAAATGAGTTAGATGTTACTATTGCTAGAAGGCATACAAAAGAATGGTTTATATGTATTTAAAGGTTTTACATCTACTTCATGTCTTTCTACTCAAAATAGGAATGATTTATAGTTATGGCATGAAATATTAGGTCATGTTAACTTTAGGAGCATGTATGACATGTCTTGTCTTAACCTTGTTGTTGGCCTACCTCATATCTCTCATGCCCGAGAAACTTGTGAAGGGTGCTCACGTGGTAAACAATCTACAAACTTGTTTCATGGCCATCATGAAGCAAACTCCTTTGAACCGATTAAACGTGTTCACGGTGATGTTAGAGGACCTTTAGAAGTTCCTTCCCTAAATGTTTCTTTGTATGCTAGTTAATTTCATTGATGATTATTCTCGTATGATTTGGTCTTTCTTTATTAAAAACAAATCAGATGTTTTATCTAAATTTAAAGAATTTAAATCTCTAGTTGAGAATAATTCTAGTCGTAAAATCAAAATACTTAGAACAGATAATGGAGGAGAATACATTAGTAAAGCATTTTATTTATTTTATATCAAATGTGGAATATAAAGGGAACTCACTACTCCATATTCTCCTCAACAAAATAAAATAGCGAGAAAAGAAAAACATCACCATTATTGAAATGGTCATAACCATGTTGCACTCAGCTCAAGTCCCTAAATTTATATGGGTTGAAGCTATGAATATTGTTGTTCATATTCTAAACAGAGTCCCTACTAAATCCCTACTTTAATCTACTCCTATAGAAAAATGGACTAATAAGAAACCTAGTGTATCTCATCTGAGAATCTTTGGAAGTCCTGTCTTTATCTTCATTCCTAAAGCAAAAGGAAGAAGTTATATCAAACCTCCTATCTGTGCATCTTTGTAGGATATGGAGGTAAAACAAAGGTCTAAGGATCTATGATCCTGCAAAATGTGAAGTTATTGAGAACATGAATGTTAAAATCCTTGAAAAAAATTGTAATTCTTCCTTTATTTCTTCTACTTATGATGAATCTAACGAGTTAGAAAACAATTATATTGATGAATGTAATGATGAAAAAAATATATTGGAATAATGATGTTATAATTGAACAAGATTCTCTTCATGTATCATTTATTAGTAAACTACCTAAATGGGATCAACTTCAAAACTCTAATCCTCATAATCTTGGTAATATGACTAAAAGTCACCATACCTACCATGCCTTAATGACTATGTATGAGCAGAACCCCAATCTTTCATATAGTAATCTCACAATGAAAGATAAATAGAATCCATAAAAGCTTAATATTTTTCCTTAATTAAAAATCAAACTTGGGATCTTGTCCCTCCTCCAGAAAAACGTAGTATTGTTGGCTCTAGGTGGCTTTACAAAATCAAATATAAGGTCGATGACAATATTGATAAGTTCAAAGCCAAGTTAGTAACCCACGAGTTTACTCAAAAACATGGTATTTACTATGTAGAAACATTTACACCTATTGCAAAAATAAGCACCATTAGGATTCTCATTGCCTTAGTTTCTCAACATGGTTTGGAAATTAATGCAGAGGACCATGTCAAATTCATCTAATCATCAAAAAATGATTAAGAACCATTCACTTCATTCATTAAATGATTTTGTCTAGTTTGTAAATTTAAATCTAGTAAGAAATTAGAATCCTTCAACCACTTCATGACCCTCAATTCATTTACATTCTATGTTTTCTCATCCCTTTTCAAACTATTACAATCATCATTATCCCTAAATTCCAAAATCTCAGTCCTTATCCATTGTTTTTCCTTTTCCTTCAACTTTCTTCTTGGCTTACTCAAGCAAACTCTAGCCTTTCTCTATCTTATCACTTACCTCTACCCTTCACACACTCCACTAATTTTGATTCATTCATCAAATGCATTTGCAATTCTCAATGCCTCGCCTTTTCTTCTTTGTTCTCCAACTATCCTTACATGCCCCTTAAGACTATCATCTCTACTCCATCCATGCATATAGTCTTATACAAGTACCCAAAAGTTTCTCAAGGTTTCATTAGTACACATTCACCTACATTAATATGCCCCTAAAATATCATGGCTCAATTCCACATACAACTCTCAATATTCATATTTTTGTATTCTTGTTTACTTACCCTCACCAGTCTCCCAAAAGTGTCTATTAGGATTTTCTCGGTGTGTAGAAAGTTCCAAAACTCAATGAGTGGTTTATTGAGCACCCAATATGTTCTTCTAGGTTTCTAAAAAATTTCAAGAAATTTTTTTCTTCTATCACCTACTTGCTTGGTAAAGTGACACTATTCCCGACTCCTCACAACCGTGTAATGCCTACCTCCAAATTGTCAAACATAAAGTTTGTTTTATCTAATGGTTTTCTATAATTCCTTCTCCATCCTTTAGAGTAAATTCCTACATATGATAAGTTATAAATTTTAATCCAAAACTCTGATTTTAAGGGCTTCAAAACCTAGTTTCCATCATGCCCTAGTTGTATAACTATGTGTATAACCCGAGAATAGACTTTTGTCTATAGAAAGAAGGAAACTCATTTTCAAGACTTAAATTTTGACCTATAGAACTATCTAAAACTCATCCACATTCCTGATCCAACCATGATAACAAATAATGAATAAATCATTAATATTCACCAAGAAATGGGTTGTCAAACATGAAAAACAAGGTTTTAATAAAACTCTCCAAACCTTAAGTGTCAACAATGAATGTTTTTAACTTGAGATTCATTATTCCTTAGAATCAACATTGTAATAGTCTCTTGGAATTATATGTTCATTCCTTATAGTTTTCATGGTGTCTAATAATGCAATATTTACCCAAAAAAAAACTCCACACAAATCACGGTTTGTTTGCGAAAATCGGGATTTCCTTTTCCTATACTCAATCTTATCAAGCACAAAGTTTAGATAAGGATCATCATCTCTTGATTCATGGATGCATATTTTTGAATAATATCTCTAACACTATTATCAAATCTCACTTCTTACTTGTAATGAATGAATAACCTTCCCTTACTTTGTACACCATTGTTCACGGTTTTGCATTCCCCGAACTTCTCAATCTTGCACTTAGGGATCCTTATAAATACCATTATTTACTACGCTTGCATGTCTACAAGGGAACATGAAATGATTTCTCCCTAAATCCTGAGCAATTACCATTCAAAAATGAGAAAAGAAACTATAAACATTTTCTCAACTATAGGATTGTGTTTACTGACTGAAATAGTCATTGATTCCTATTTCAAAAAAAAGGTTAAATCTTCACTTAAACAATTATACATTGCCTCTAAATTTTAATTCCCTCATACATTCAAGAAGGAATAAGTTTTCATTACCATACCAACTCTGGAAAGAAAAGCTTCATAAAATAGACTTTACCCATAACAAGCTTCCAATCCAAATTGTCTCATTCTTCATATAAAATTATGCCTCTTTTCCATTTTCATCTTCCTCATAGCATTAGGAATGAATGTTATAACTACTACTCTCATCCCTACATTCAAAATTTTCACCCTTTTCTTGTAACTTCTTCTTGCTTATAACTAACTTGATGACTCAACCATGACCTTTCTTATGCCCTTTCACACATTTGTGAATTTTTAACATTATTTATCCTTTCATACATTTCAACTATCTCACCTAGGGCCTATGACACCTTAATTAGACACCTACTCACCTTGAAGACCTCTTTAACCACCCAAAATACCCCTTACATCTTTTGAAGACATTATTTACAATTTGAAAATTTGAATTTGCCAAAAGGGCGGGAAAACACAATTGAGCCCCTAATTCAAATTTATTGAACTCTAATTGACTCAAAACCATTCCATTTGACCCCTTATACCTTCCTAACCATGCTCAAGATGTCATTTGCTCAAAATTTGACTCTCCTTCATGATGCTCCTGCATCATACTCTTGGGGTTTAGAAAAGAATCTTTGTACTTTGAACTCCATGATTGTATACCTACATTTTCAAGAGAATCTCCAACTTCTTTGTGTGCTTTTGATCTATCTTCGACTCTCCTACTATGTGTTTGACCATTCTTAGTCCTCCTAGATCCCATATTTGAGTTTTGGAACTTACATTCACTTTGAAATTGCATCCTTTTTCCTTGAATTCCTTATTCTTTGCTCCATCAGTTGTACCTACACACAAAGACATAAAAGAAACAAACATAGACTCTTCATCAATTTTTTCATATGCTCCATCCTTGTATGGCTCTCTTCTAACTAGTCTTCATCATTTTCTTGTTTGAAAATACTGAATTTGGTCATTTTCTTCAACTTCTTGCTTGTTTGCTTGCTCCTTCAACTTTTTCACTATAACAACTTGTTTTATAAATGTACATGTACCTGAATTGCCCTTATTTACACCATTAATTTCACAAGAAATCATCATCTTGTCAGTTGTACCTTCACTCACTCTATCTTCATCCACTTATGCACACTAAATCTTGCAAAATATCTCCTAGTTCTTCATCTTGTCTTCCATCACAATCACCCAATGAAATGAAGTCATTCACATCAAAGTCACCTACTTCATGTTTCACACATTCACTATGACATTCATCATCCACCATTTCAATAAATTCATCTAAAGAAGATTCAATTTCAGTTAGCAAATGAGTAGATTTTGAACTTGAATCACTTACCTTGGTTTCATCCTTTGCATACCTTGACTCTTCATCTTCTAGGCAAGCCAAGAAACTGGTAATGATTTCTTCTTCTTCATTAAATCCCTAAGTTTCATTGCATACACCTCTTTAATGTCTTCTTTCTCTGATTTGCTGACTTCTTTCTTCATTTGCTTGAGTCTTCTTTCTTCTTGTTTGATCATCTCCTTAAAAAAATTTTTGTCTTCTTCTCACAATTAACTATAGAGGCCATTGATCTTCTTTGTGATTATTATCCCAAATTTTTCTTCTTCCCTCTAAATACTCTCTATTATCTCTATTAGTCGTTTCACATCTTCTTTCAACTTTGCAATCTCCTCTTGCATCCATTGTTCTCTTTTCTTTGCTCTCTCTTTCTTTCTTTCTTCATCTTGCTTCTTCTTCATGTGGGTTAGCATCATGGATAACTCTAACACTAACTCTTCCTTTTCCATCTCTTCCTCTTTCTTCTTTGGAAAAAGTCTTTTTCACCTTGCTCAACTCCACCTCACCTAGGATTCAAACATGGCCTTTTGGTGTCTTATCTCTTCTTCTTTCTTCTCACTCTTTCACTTCTCTACTTCTCATTTGTACCTAAAATCTCACATTCACACTTAAGCTCTCATTGTTTTCCACAATAACATATCCATTCTCCTCGCTCTGATACCACATGATGCAAAGGATCATGTCAATTTCATCTAATCATCAAAACAAGGATTAAGAACCATTCACTTCATTCATTATAAGAGTTTTGTCTAGTTTGTAAATTTGACTCTAGTAGGTAATTAGAATCCTTCAAGAACTCTATGACCCTCAATTCATGTACATTCTTTGTTTTCTCATCCCTTTTCAAACTATTACAATCATCGTTATCCCCAATTCCATAATCTCGATCCTTATCCATTGTTTTTGCCTTTTCTTTCAACTTTCCTCTTGGCTTACTCAAGAAAACTTAGGCCTTTATTTGTCTTAGCACTTGCATCTTCCCTTCACACACTCCACTAATGCTAATTCATTCATTCAAAGTCATTTGCAATGCTCAATGCCTCACATTTTCTTCATTTTTCTCCAATTGTCATTACATGCCCCTTAAGACTATCATCACTCTTGCTCCAACCATGCATATAGGCTTATAAAAGTACCCAAAAGGTTCTCAAGGTTTCATCGGTACACATTCACCTATATTAATATTCCCCTAAAATATCATGGCACAATTCCACATACAACTCTCAATATTCATATTTTTGCATTCATGTTTACTTGCCCTCACTAGGTCTCCCAAAAGTGACTATTAGGATTTTCTCAATGTGTAGAAAGTTCCACAGCTCAATGAGTGGTTTATTGAGCACCTAATATGTTCTTCTAGGTTTCTAAAAAGTTTCAAGAAAATATATTTCTTCTATCACCTACTTGCTTGGTAAAGTCAATATTCCCTTACTCCTCAAAACTCGTGTTTAATGCCTACTTCCTAATTGTCATACATAAAGTTTGTTTTATCCAATGGTTTTCTATAATTCCTTCTCCATCCTTTAGAGGACATTCCCACAGTGATAAGTTATAAATTTCAATCCAAAACTCAGAGTTTAAGGGCTTCAAAAACCTAGTTTCCATCATGCCCTAGTTGTATAGTTGTGTATAACTTGAGAATGGACTTTTGTATATACAATGAAGGAAACTCATTTTCAAGACTTAAATTTTGACCTATAGAACTATCTCAAACTTCTCCACATTCCTAAGCCAACCATGATAACAAATAATTAAGAAATAATTAATATTCACCAAGAAATGGGATGTTAAACATGAAAACCAAGGTTTTAATAAAAACCTCACAAATTTAAGTGTCAACAATGAATGTTATTAACCTGAGATTCCTTATTCCTTCGAATCAACACTGTAATAGTCTCTTGGAATTATATTTTCATTCCTTATAGTTTTCATGGTGTCTAATAATGCAAGATTTACCCAAAAAAAAAACCCACTCACACTATACCACAGGTTTGTTTGTGAGAAACCAAGGTTTACTTTTCCTATACTCGATCTTCTCAAGTACAAAGTTTAGACAAGGATCATCATCTCTTGAGTCATGGATGCATATTTCTGAAGAATATCTCTAACACTATGATCAAATCTCACCTTATTTTTACAAGAATGAATAACCTTCCCTTTTGTACACCATTGTTCACGGTTTGCATCCTTTTAATGAACTTCTCAATCTTACACTTAGGGATCTTATAAATACCATACTTTACTACACTTGTATGTCTACAAGGTAACATGAAATGATTTCTCCCTAAATCCTGAGAAATTACTATTCAAAAATGAGCAAAGAAACTACAAACATTTTTCTCAATCAAAGGACTCTGTTTACAAGTGAGACACATCATTAGATTCTATATTTCAAAAATTACCTTAAATCTTCACTTAAACAATTATACATTTCCTCATGAAATTTAATTCCTCATACATTCAAGAAGGAATAAGTTTCATTACCATATTCAACTCTAGAAAGAAAAGATTCATAAAATAGACTTTACCCATAACAAGCTTCCAATCCAAATTGTCTCATTCTTCATACAAAATTATGACTCTTTTCCATTTTCATCTTCCTCCCTTCCTTAGGAATGAATGTTATAACTACTACTCTCATCCCTACATTCAAAATTTTCACCCTTTTCTTGTAACTTCTTCTTGCATATAACTACCTTGATGACTCAACCATGACCTTTCTTATGCCCTTTCACACATTTTGGACATTTTTAACATTATTTATCCTTTCATACATTTCAACTCTCTCTCCTAGGCCTATGACACCTTAACTAGACACCTACTCACCTTGAAGACCTCTTTAACCACCCAAAATACCCCTTACATCTTTTGAAGACATCATTTACAATTTGAAAATTTGAATTTTCCAAAAGGGCGGAAAACACAATTGAGCCCCTAATTCAAATTTCTTGAACTCTAATTGCCTCAAAACCATTCCATTTGACCCTTAGACCTTCCTAACCATGATCAAGATGTCATTTTATCAAAATTTGACTCTCCTTCATGATGCTCTTGCATCGAAATACACCAAATGGATGTTAAGAATGTCTTCCCAAATGGTGATTTAAAATAAAAAATTATATGACCCAACCTAAATGTTTTGAGAAACTCGAAAAGAAAATTTTGTTTGTAGAACCGGAAAAATCCCTATATTGCTTAAAACAATCTCCTAGAGCTTGGAATGTAAAACTAAACAGTTTTTCAAAGATATTGGTTTTACTAATTGTTCATCTGATAATGATATTTTTATTAAAATTGAAAATAATTAAATTATTCTTATTATATTATATGTTGATGATTTCTTATTACTAGCAATTCAAATAGTTTAATTTTAAAATTAAAACTAAATTGAAACAATACTTTGAAATGACTGATTTAGGATTATTACATCATTTTTAGGCATGACTATTTTTCAAGATAAACATTCTATTGTTGTATCTTAGTCACAATATGCTACTAATTTTTTTAAATGATTTAATATGGTAGATTGTAAACTAGTTGTTATTCCTATTGAAGTTGGTTGTAAACTTGATCCTAAACTTGCATGTGAAAAAACTAATCCTACTCTTTACAGGAAACTTGTAGGTAGTTTAATTTATCTTATAATCACTAGACTTGATATTGCATATGCAATAGGTATTGCATCCAGATTCATGTAGGAACCATATCAGGATCATTGGAAGTTAGCAAAAAGAATATTAAGATATATTAAATGAACAATTAATTTTTGTTTACATTATACTTCTTCTGATAATGCATGTTTATATGGATATTGTGATTTTAACCATGTTGGTGATGTGATAGATAGAAAATCTACAACTAGATATGTTTTCGAGTTTTGTACATGTGTCATTACTTGAGTAACTAATGAACTTGCCAAAATCTTCATCTCTTCTTCTTGCTTTCTTTTGAGGCGTAATATAGAAGCACAATGGAAGCAACAAAAGAAGTCATGTGGCTAAAGCGGTTATTGGAAGAAATTCACATGGAAGTTGAAGTAAGTACTCCTCTTTTATGTAATAATCATAGTTTTATTTATCTAGCTAATAATCTAGTTTAGCTTCAAAGAACAAAGCATATAGAGATTCATACGCATTTCGTCTAGAGAAAGTACTTTGCGGTGATATAGATCTCTAGTTTTGTCATATTGAACATAAAGTTACAAATATATTTATGAAGTCATTGTGTGTCATGAAACCTTGCAAGTTTCTGCAATGCTTGTCCTTTCGATTTTCCATTGAGGTGGAGTGTGTGTGATAATGTCACCTCCTAACTGATATCGGCCATGTGTTTTCTTCTTCACCTCTATACTTTTTCTCTAATTAAAACATTCTAAAATATTTTTTTATGATCTTAGTAAACTCATCACTCTAATTTTACTATGTAATCAAGTAATAAAGAATAATATTGTAACGAGGTTCTTACTTTATAAAAGGATCCTAGAGATGCTTGTATTGATTTTCCATGAGAAATTGTGAGATGTGGTCTCACAAATCATGTTTAGCCTAAATCATCACTTCTGATTTGTGGATTCCAAAGCCTTTTGTACCAAACGGTAAGTTTAGCATGATGAAGGTGTATAAATCCTTTAAATGTGATATGCTAGCCTAAACCTCACTGTGGTTTAACAATTGTAAATTTGGTTGTATAAACAAGTATTGATTGCATATAAACTCCACTTAATATTAAGGGGGAGTGGTAGAACAATAATCTTAAGTAGGTTTTAAATCCCTCTTAAGTGTTCTTATAATGTTATAAACTTTAGTTTATAATTAAATAAATAAAAATATTACATATTTTTATTTAATTAATATAAAATTTAGGTTATAGTTTAAATTGATTAATTAAAATCAATTTATTAAGTGGAGGGGTGTTTCATGAAAAGACACACCCGTAAACCCACTTAAATATCGCTCTCGGGATTCAAAGAATTTCAAGAGAATTAAAATGTTGAAATGGGAGAGAAGTGGGTGAAGGAATTTACTGGACATTGTAAAATTTTCTCAGTTAAATGGAAATCTAAGTTTTCACCATGGTTTTTAACCTCTCACAAGGTTTTCCACATAAATTTGTGCCAATATTTGTAATGTGTTATCGTTATTTTTATTATATATTTTAATTCATAATGTTTAAGGTTAACTTTGCAATATTAAATTAATTTAACAAACCTCGACACTATATTTCCATTTTAGTTCATTTCTTTCCTCATTACGCTTGGTTACATATCTATGTTGTGTATTTGTTATCTTTCGTACTATTAGAACTAACACGTGTTTTTTGCAATGCTTATAGTTATTGTTAGCTCTTTTTATATCATATGTTCTTTTTTCATTTAGATGCACTTGATTTTCATACATGATTTATATGTGTGTTTGTGCATCTTTGTTTTCTACCATGATTGTGTCTTAAGGGCCTACTTTGTCTTGCGACACTATGGGCGTCCGTGTTTACTAAAGTATGCCTTGTGTGTGGTTTCAGACATCTCTTGTTTGTAGACTCAAGGGCCTTTATTTTCTTTCAATATCGTGGGTGTCCCATGTTTGTAGACATTGTCTTTTGTGTGACATTGTTTGACATATTTACAATTGTTTATACATTGTATGCACTTGTTTTCTACTAACACGTCGTTTTCATTGTTGTTGTTATTGTTTTGTTACATTGAAAATGTTCTTGTTGGCAAGTTATTTGTTCTTGTTGCTCTTGTTTTGTGTCATGGTTTCTATCACGTGCATCCCCCTTGTAGATATAGTTTCTTCTTGGTGGCCACCACATCAGATTTTAGAAATATATACAAATTCCATGAGTGTACATCTTTTCTTGTGTGCCATGTTCTCAAATTCTTCATCACACACACCTCAAAAAAGGGAGTAAATATATGAAATTTTATTCTACATTTCCATTAGACATGTGCATCTTTAATTGGGGCACATACATATGCGAGAAACTCAAGATAAAAATGCCTCGAATTACACTCGCGCATGTGACAAGAATCGCTAAAATCTACAAAGGGTCAAGACCATATAGCTTGGTCAGAACCGTACGGATGGTTCTGATCCTATCATACGATTTTCCCAAGTGGCATTTTCTCCAGATATTTCAACATAAATAGGTTTTTCATCATTTTTTAACCTTTTTATATGATTTCATACTTTGTTTGACTCAATTTGGCACATATTCAAGGGGCATGAAATATCAGTATTCACTCTTTCTCCATGATACTCAATTTCACTTCTAGTTTTGGACACATTGGAGGCATGGGTCTCATTTCTCCACTCATATTTCAAAATACAATAAAATTTATTCGAATTGTACTCATTGTGTGGCATATGGGAAGAGTATGGGGGCATTCGCATTTCTCTTTTCTATTATGTGTCCTAATTTAGAAAATTGGTCTTACAACCCCTCTATAATGGCATGGTCATGGGGTTATGGAAACTATTAAAGCAACTAAGTTCTTCATGGGCATAACGTTCCTATCCTCTTTGCATGAAGGGGGAGATATCATAGTTGTTGAATGACTTTGATATATGGTCTTCCTCCTTGTAAGAATGCTTCGGAAACTCTTTTTGGTTCTTCTCTTCGGCATTCGTGTGTTAGGTTGGTACACCTAATACATTGACCTCTCCTCGCACAAATCAGGACTAATCACCCTCAATTCTTCATTAGATTTTAGTAAATCTAGAATCTAGGAAAAAATAATGAGAGCACATTCCCTCCGCAAAATAAACAAGTGTATTCTTTCTATGTTTTGCATCTCTTTTCGACATTTTTGTTGAACATTTATTTATAGTACTTTCATTTCCTTTTGAGTCAAAGTTCAATTTCCTATCTTGGGCATTGACACATTATATGTTGCAAGTTTCATTTTGGAGTGTGCCAACACCAACACAACGAGACACTGCAAACCAAAGTTATTGTGAGCAAAGACAAAAGTGTGTCTACACACCCGCGTATCTTTTCCTTTAAGTATGTAATTTCATTTCATACTTAAAGGGAGGAAAATGTAAACACTCAAATTTAGCAATCTATCCTTTAACATTGTTGATATTGACATTACACACTTTCATGTACAAATGCACTCTCTTCACTCTTGTTTAGCACGCCATGTTAACTCCTTGATTACTTGTTTATCTTTGTATGCATCTATGTCGTCGGTTTACGATGTTGAACTACATAAAGCACATCTACAAACATTCATTCTCCGACCCATAAATTCAAAACATGTCTTTTCCTCCTGTCAAAACAACCATTTTTGGTTGGTTTGTACAATTCTACAAGTTGACCCTACTGTATGGTTTTGGAACGACATGCTCAAGGCTAGTTCTTCTAATTCTTATGAGCTTATACATCCCCTTAGTCTATCTTTCATGACATAACAACCTTCAAAGCATATACAAGCAAGTCAATCATACCTCATTTAACTTGGCACTTTAAGAACTCCTCATGTAAAAGCAAGCACAAAAGGCACTCCAAGCTCCCTAAACTACAAAATAACTCATGCACATCCATTAGGGTAGATCCTCTACAGTCTAAAAAGTATCCTTTTAGGTATAGGATTCTTCATCTTCTTTCTACAAGCAAACAAAGTGATCATTCCCAAGTATTTGAACAAGTGTGAAACTCAAGCAAAGCACATTTGTCAAGTTTTGATTGCACTAAGAGAATGATGTGTGGTTTGAGCTCCCTTCGGAGTAGTGGCGATGTTGGCGGTGCATAGGATGTTGTAATGTCCCCAATGGACATTATTTTACCCCTAAACAAATTTTAGGCAATCCCAACTTTAAATATGCAAAATACGTATAACAAATTGCATCCAAACAAAAACTGATTTTTGTAGAAAATTACAGCTAGGGCAGCGAACAATAAAATATGAATAACTCCCAAAATATCATTCGCTCAAATCACTTGAAATTTTAAATAGAGCTTGCTAATACAATAACAGATATTATAGAACTGTTTTGGAATTTTTTGAATAACAGAATGCTGCCGAGAAATTTAAAAGCGTGCCTAAACAATGAAAACTTCTAAAATTAATATCTTTTGCTAGAGAAGTCCAAATGAGCTGAAACTTTGGATCTTGGGCCACAAAAATATGAAGAATAATATTCCAAAAATAGTTTTCACACAACAAACACGAAACCCTAATTTTTCCCTAAAAGTAGGTCACCCAACACATTTAGGGCATCAATTCAACTCCAAACTTGACAAGCTAGGGTAGATCTCTCACTACCGAAGAATGCCCTGCTAGCTAGGGATGGATCTCTCACCACCGAAGCTAGGGTTCCCGTGGGATCTTACTCCACAAGCTGGATATTTGCAAACAACAATTGCACATGAAAGAATATGCATAAGCTACAAGCTTAAGACACAAATTAGAAAATATCAAATGGTATGGAATATTTTTCCCTTCAAGTCAACTTCTCCTTATAAAGGAAGAAGAGACCCAAAACAACCTCTACAATATCCAATTAGTTCACAAGGATTTTCCCTATGCAAGCATTTAATATTTTCCCATATTAAATGTTTTTCCCAACAACTTTTTCTCTCCTAATGCAAATCGCATTTTTCTAGAGGAAATACATAGTAAAATGGGCATTTATCCTTTCTATGTTCCCATTCCCCTTTCTAAGGCAAGTCGCCTTTTCACCTAGGATGGATAACAATTTATATTTGAGCCTTTTCCATCCTAGATTTAATAATTATTAAGTCATATAAATTATTACAAGTGCTCTATATATTTTTTTCTTTTATTAATGGCACTTTATAATAATTAAATATAACTTAAGTCACCCTTATAGTTTTCCTTTGGCCGTCGGGTTGACAAAATAGGCCAAAGGTCTTCGAATGGGAAAGGGATATTACAATCCTCCCTTCCCAAAATTGCTTGCCCTCAAGCAATTGCATCTTTGTTTTGTCCAAGAGCCATGCACAAGAGACAAAACATGCTGAAGTGTTCTACCATCCGAGCCCCTGTACCTGTTAAGTGAGCTAAAACTTGCCACCATATATCATCCACAAGATGCTCATATACACATAGTTGGAGCAATGGTTCAACAAACTCCATAATGAAGACTTCATCATCTACCATACCATGCATCTCATGATGGAAATAAATTGGAATAGGCAGCAATAAATAAGACACATTATTATGTTGTTCATACCTTTCAATGCCATCAATGTCCTCTGTGTGTTCAAGATAGACATATGTTGAGCTGCCCCCAACATTGTTGCCTGAGTGCCCATTGAAAGTATCTGAAAGCTGATCAAAAGTTGCTGGTTTGGAAATTACAGCAGGTTGCAATTTCAAAGAAGTGTCCATGTGAGGCTCCTCCTCATGTGCAAGTTGCTCTATAAAGACTTTTTTCGTGGGTGTAGATTTCCTTGTATCATTCACCCACATTTTTTCCTTGAACTCTTGTAGGTGTTGTCTTGCTTGAGCAGCTATCAATTTAGCAGCTCTAGCTCTGCCATTCCACTCCTCACACCTTTTTAGAGTTTCCATTACATCCTCCTTGCTTGCATATACAAATTTCTTCTCCTGAGATGGAATAATTTCTCTAACAACCAAAGTTTCACTAATGCAATTATTTTGCTCAATGGAAATCATACCTTTTTCTCTAGAAGCTTCTTCTTCTTCAAATGAGTTCTTTTGTAATTCAGGTACCGGCATATGATGACCTCGCTTGGGCTTGCTACCAATCTTCATCATGCAATAATCTGGAAATGACATATTATCTCTGAAACCCTTACTCAAAGATTGATATTTCCTCCAACAAGAATCCTCATCAATCACCTCTATTGGCTGCCCTTTATCATTGTTCTCACCATTTTCCTTATTGTCCCCAGATCTTCTTTGATTCAAATTTTGAGTGAGCTGACTCAAATAAAGGTTAGTGGCTTCCTGTTGTTTCACCATGTTGGTGAACATTTCCTTCATAAAACCCACATTGAGATCTTTCCAAACTACCATATTTAACCCACACAGGCTGGAGGAACAACAACTCTGATACCATTTGTAATGTCCCCAATGGACATTATTTTACCCCTAAACGGATTTTAGGCAATCCCAACTTTAAATATGCAAAATACAAACAAATTGCAGCCAAACAAAAATCTGATTTTTGCAGAAAATTACAATAGGGCAGACAACAAAAAAATATGAATAACTCCCAAAATATCCGCTCAAATCACTTGAAATTTTAAATAGAGCTTGCTAATACAATAATGATATTATAGAACTGTTTTGGAATTTTTGAATAACGAGAATGCTGCCAAAATTTATAGCGTGCCCTAAACAATCGAAAACTTCTAAAATTAATATCTTTCGCTAGAGAAGTCCAAATGAGTGAAACTTTGGATCTTGGGCCACAAAAATATGAAGAATAATATTCCAAAAATAGTTTTCACACAAAGAAACATGAAACCCTAATTTTTCCCTAAAAGTAGGTCGCCCAACACATTTAGGGCATCAATTCACTCCAAACTTGACAAGCTAGGTAGATCTCTCTACCAAAAGAATGCCTGCTAGCTAGGGATGATCTCTCACCACCGAAGCTAGGGTTCCTATGGGATCTTACTCCACAAGCCGGATATTTGCAAAACAATTGCACATGAAAGAATATGCATAAGCTACAAGCTTAAGACACAAATTAGAAAATATCAAATGGTATGGAATATCTTTCCCTTCAAGTCAACTTCTCCTTATAAAGGAAGAAGAGACCCAAAACAACCTCTACAATATCCAATTAGTACCCAAGATTTTCCCTATGCAAAATTTAATATTTTCCCATATTAAATGTTTTTTCCATCAACTTTTTCCTCTTAATGCAAGTCACATTTTTCTAGGGGAAATACATAGTAAAATGGGCATTTATCCTTTCTATGTTCCCATTCCCCTTTTAAGGCAAGTCACCTTTTCACCTAGGATGGATAACAATTTATATTTGGGCCTTTTCCATCCTTGATTTAATAATTATTAAGTCATATAAATTATTATAAGTGCTCTATATTTTTTTTTTCTTTTATTAATGGCACTTTATAATAATTAAATATAACTTAAGCCACCCTTATATTTTTCCTTTGGCCGTCGGGTTAACAAAATAGGCCAAAGGTCTTCGAATGGGAAGGGGATATTACAGATGCCCGCAACCCACCTAATTTTCATTTGTAGGAACTCCCCTTTGCACTACAAGGGCTCTATGGTTTGAATAGAATTTAAATAACCATTCTAAAGATGAGTGAAGAAAACCGACACACGAGGACATTCATTTCCAAGAACGTGAGGTGCTCAAAAATTTGCATACCCAAATTTCAAGTAGGTCAAAGGCCATACAAAAGAATCAAGACCATATCGACGTTCTTGACCTAGTTGTATGATTTTGACCAAGTGCCGCTTTTGTAACGCAACATTTTCAATCTCGATCGCGTGTTCCCGCATTCAAATCACTCATAATCTCCCATATCCACACAGAATCAGCTAAGTGCAATTCAATTTTGTGTTTTTATAGTTGTTAGATCAATAGTCATTTTGAAAAGCATTATTTTGATTTGTGCAATTAATGTTGGAAGTTAATTAAATCAAAATATCCACATGTTGCATTATTTTATCTTTTTTATGTATGTTAATTAGAAACACACTAAAAATTAAAAGGGAATGAAATAGGATTCACAAAAAAATAAAATCACCACCTTCTCTTCACTTTGTGCAACACCATCTAAATAAATCTTTCACTTCTCCCTATATCTTGTTTTTTTACACTTGATTTGTTCACACAACTTCCCACTCTCGTGTTTCCTTTCAAGACGACATTCTTTTTCTCCTCACGCTCAAGCCTCAGGACCGAAGCATCTTCAACCACTTTTCCTACATTCTAGTGTGCACAACATGACATGTCATCTTGGAAACCATATGTTCTCATCTCTTTACCTTCACCTTTTCTTTCTCTTATCTTATCTCTTGGAGAACTCTCCAATGCACTACGATTCTACACAATCTAATGTTTGCAACCTCTACCCTCTTGGGTTCTTAAGACTACACTTCTCAAAACAAAACTTTGGATCTAATATCCACCTTATGAACTCTTCAAGGTCTCTTTACCGTAAAGAAAAAGTATATTACTAGTGAACTTACATGTCTCTTTCACTTAGATTTCTATTGGCCTCTTTTCTTCACTTATTGGTCCTCCAAGCCACCCAAGTTTGCTTGAATAGATATCAACATCCCCTCCATTCCATTATTTTCATTCACTATTGTAACAACTCTTAGGTCTAATATCAACCTCACAAACACAAAAGTATATGGTGCATGATGGGCTTACCTTTCTCTTTCACTAAGACTTATATTGGTCTGTTTTCTTCACTTGTTGGTCTTCTCTCCAAGACATCCAAGTTCACTCAAAGAGATATCAACATCCCTTCCATTTTATTTTCATTCACAACTACAACAATTCCACTACACTATGGAATGTCCATCTCATCCAATCTCACTTAGATTTCCTTTGACATCTTTGCCAAGTCTTCTAATTTTGGTACTCTTTACCAAGAGGTATCCTTATGTGTCATAGCTTCTCACATAATGGGATTTTCTTTCACAACCTACAACAAACGAAAAGACTTCTCTTTCATACCTATAACTAGACTCACATACTCAAACCACTAGAAAATTGCTTGCTCGATATTGCTTGATGCAATCAAGAATAACCTTAAACCACACAACATAGAATATTAACACTCAAAAATTGCGTACACATACATCCCATAACCAAAATGGGAAATAAAAAGAATCATATTTATTGCTTTCAATGAAGAATTACATTGAACACACAACCACAATAGTATTTTCAACTTTGTTTCGGACTACACACAATGTAGAGTTGCAATATCAATCAATTCATGGACATAATTCAATCCTACAACTCTCTAATCACATCTCTCGAAAATGTGTCCCCCTTTTAAGGATTGAATCCCTTACAAGAAAATGTCAATTTTCTAATAAATAATTGTTTCAATCGAAAAGCCATGCGAAGTCATAGTCACACAAAAATTTAGGAGTCGCAAAAAAAGTGAAAGTGAAAGCCCCTACAAAAGCTTAAGGTTCACATAGAAATTGAAAGGATGCACAAAAGTTGAAGTTATGTGAAAGTTGTAGAATCATGCGGAGACATGAACAATTGTGCAAAACTTGAAGAAACATGCACACATGAACAATCGCACAAAAGTTGAAGAAACGTGCGACATGAATAATCACGCGAACACTAAAGAAATGCATGGAAGTGAAATGGTCGCACAAAAGTTGAAGAGGCACTCAGAAGTGAAAATTCAACAAAAGTTGAAAAGGTAGGAAAGTGGGATTGCGCAAAAGTTGAAGATACCACTCAAGTGAAAAGTTTGCAAAAAGTTCAACAAAGTAGCGCAAGAGTGAAAGATGACACAAAAGTTGAAGACTTGTATGAAAGTGAAAGCTCGCACAAAAAATTATGAATTCACTTGAGTATTAATGACTTGCACAAGAGTAGATTGACCCACACAAGAATAGAAGTCCATACCTTCAAACTTGTATCTTTCAAAAACCATAACTTTTGCATACGAACTCAATAAAAAAAAAAAAGGTGCATTTAAAAAAATTAGGAGAATCCAAATATGTAATCAAAACTCAATTTTCTTGAAAATCGTCGTTATAGTCATCTCTTAATATTAATTTTATTTTGGTTCTTTCATGTCTTACTTTGAAACTGTATGAGAGACAAATTGTTTTCATTTCCGATGTTGAAACGGCAACACAAAAACCTGAAGGGTGGAAGGCAGAAGAGAGGAACTATCTGCATCATGTTGTTAAAGGTAACAAAAACTTAATACCCACAATGAATGCATTATTGCATTTCTGAAATCGTCTTTAAATCAATCCACTCTGACAAAATCTCTAGAACTGGTATGGAGGTTCCGATGAAAGCATCCATCAAACAATGAAAGGGGTGGATCTCCTCCTCTTATTATAGTTGTGAATGCCCTGTTGAAAAATTTATAAAACGTGGAGGTATTCTCACGGTAAGCGAGCTGTTTGGAAAATGCGCAATAATGTGGGATCTTGTAACATGGTTCTAACTTGACTGGAGATTTTTGCAAGTGCTACATATGGTTGTGTGTAGCAAGTGGAATGTGCAGCACCCTCCAACTAAACCTCCATACTTAATACTGTGGGTTAGAGGATGAGATGGGCGATGGATGACTAGAAGATTTTTGTTATGGCCTTAAAGATTACGTGGCAAACCAAGCAAGGTAAATCGAGAACTACTGTGATTGTGGATTTCATTAAATTCTAGTAAAATTTATCTTCTTTTAAGGATTACTGAATGCTTTAAATTATTTTTGGTGGATCTGGATACATCAAAGGACCTTCTAAATCTTGAACGATTCCTTTTTGTAACCATAATCAAAATTAATTGGGAATGTGATTACAACCACGTAATTCGAGAACAAAGAATAAGCATGAGAGAGCTCCTATACAGTAGAAAAAGTATGTATCTTTGATTTTCATTCGTCTTCAATTTAAACGTAGCTTCTACTATTACTAATAAATTTGAGGCAAATTTTTGGTTTCTTTTTCTAAAATTGTAGACAACATAATCGATAAGGTCTCAATTGTGTTTGTAACAAAATTGATAATCACAATTTAAATCAAACAGGAATAAATTTCATAAGCCCATTTGTAACATAAGGAGAAGAAATCAAATAAATATATTCTCAATAATAAAAATTTTATGTACAGAAAAAAAAAATGAAAATAACTGAAAATATTTTAGTAAGACCATAATATAAACATATCAATCGTTTTCTAATGAGTAATACACACAAATAAAAAATTGTAGGTTACAAAATTGATTGTGCATCCTCGTAGGAGATTGTTGTCTTTACTATCATATATTTGAGTAAAGAGAAAAATATATAAGATCTAAATGGAATACATAAGGATATGAATTTTTATCTCTTCTTTTCAATTTAATTCTTGCAATAACTATACATGTATCCCAAAGCAATATGGAAAAATATGGGCTTTGTGTATATTTATTGACTTATATTAATGTTCTCCTACACATGCAATATTATTTTGGGTTTGAGATTTTATTATCAACTAAAAAACTTATTAAACAGCTCAGCCTGAATGTCAAAGTGTTATGCAATCTCACTACTCTGCATGAGAGAGTTACAATTGTGAAAACAGTTAAAGGTGTTCAATAAATTTTATATTTTGGGATCATTTAGTATAGTAACATATTTTAAATTCGAAATATCAATACATTGACAATAATTGTAATCTTTTATCATTTCTGTAAATAGTTTTTTATTGTATTATGTTTAACTATGAATTTAAATAGTGGAGCATTATATTGAATTTATGAGGTTTTTAGATTCTTTCTCTTCTTCCTTTTATGGTTCACATGTATATGGATTATCTATTGTCAAGGCAATTATTTTTTTAAGGAAAATGAATACAAACTTGATTTAGCTATACAAAACTTAATATTTGTTTCATTTAACATAAACCTTATGGTTATATAAAGTATCCGTTAGGCACAATCCTTCATTTGTCACTCTATTTCTCAAATAACTTTATATAAATAAGTCGCACAATGTCAATAATCCAACCATAAAATATTGATAATAAATTATAAGTACAAAACGTTTCATGCAATAGTTTTGTTGGTAGAAATTCCCATAGTAACAACCATAATGATAATGATGAGTAGGAAAACTGTAATTATAACCATTGCTAATATATGCACCCTTGATTTTGTGCCTAACCTATTTTGAGCATAAACTGTTTATAATTTTTAGTGATAATTTCACTTATGTGCATACTGCTGTAATTTTTTTCAATCAATCAAATCAAACAAAAATATCTTTTTTAAGTAGGTTTCAATTAATTTTTCCTTTACTAATTATTATGTATCAATTTAGTTTTTGATGAAGAAAGTTCTTCAATTAGTTATTGCAATGTATATGATTAGCCTTTTAAAATAAATTTCTTCATTGCATGTTTGATAGATTTTATTTCATCCAATAAATGTTTTATGTGAAAATTATTTATATAAAAAGTAAGGAGTTCACTTTTTAACAAATTTATTAGATGCAATTATTATATATTTCTATCGGCCTCTCACAAGCACTTATGGATGATGTTGCTAGTTTTTATGTACACCCAATAATGTTCTCTCTACTCTAAATCCATGTCAAAAATCACAAATATACTACTTAATTCTACACGAACACAAACCTACTTATTTTTGTTGATGCAAAACTCGTGAACTCAAATGCTCCTGAATCGATCAAAACCAATAAATGAGAAAATTAAAAATATAACCTTACATGTGCAAGAGCTTTTCCACTAAAACAAAGGAACACACTAGCATCTCAAAAGTGCTTGCAGAAGACTTAAAGAAATCTGGTCCCAAGCATTCCCGTCAAATTTGACTAGAGGTATGAATAATTCCCTCAGCAAATAGAACATATCGCCGAGAGGAAGTAACCAGTATCCACATAGAATGGACCTTGAAAACTACCAAACTCACTACTATGTTGCTGGAATGTCAGATTTTGTTCTTCGGGATAAACCGTGCCAATACAACATATACGATTTTCAAAATTTCAGTGAACATTAAGAAGCATGCGATTCCCAAAACCAGAATTTTGTGCGTCTTAACACCCACTATCACACACTTAAACCACTGCCACTTGAGAAATTGAAATAGTTGTAGCATGGGTAGAAAAATTTGCATCTATAAATTCTAACAAGAAAAATTCCTTTGAAGAAAACAAATCACCATCATAATCCACAATGAAATGGCGTCATAATCAATGCAACATAAAAACTAGTCTGCTCACTTCACGTCATAATAAGAATAAAACAGGGTCCATACAGTACCCAAGAGCGATTTAAACAATAAGTATAGAACAAATATTGGACCCCGCAGCTAAGGCATCAGAATACTCTTAGATGTCTTAATTGTTCAGTTAGGCCAATAAATAAGTGAAACTGCAAGAACTCTAACTCATGATATGCCGAACCTAGTTTTTTCCTGCAGTTCCTGATTCTGTCACCATGCCATACTTATTTTTACATGCATAAGAGCATAAAAAGATACAATAAATGAGATGTAAAACAGGCATATGACCTTTAATGTGGAAGGATTTTTCCATCGAACAGCAACACAAGCATCTCAAAAGTGCTTGCAGGAACACTAAAAATGGCATACAGTCCCAAGAATTCCCATCAAATTTAACTTGTGGTATGAATACCCTAACTCAAGAAAAGAACATCTGACCCAGAGGAAGCAACCAGTATGCACATGGAATGGGACTTGACAAACAGTCGGATTAAACAGTAACGTGCTGGAATGCCAAATTTTGTGCATAAAGATGAAACTATACGAATACAACAGATGATTTTCAGAAGTCTAGTAAGCAATAAAAGAAAATGATACAAAAACCAGAATCTTTTCAAATCGCGTGCGACATGGTAGTGGTTAACAAAAGCACCATTCTGCCTACAGTTCAAGTTATTAGAAAATATACAAGTTATTGAACACCTACCAATCGAGATTTACAAGTGTAGCCAGAAAATAGCTTGATCGCATTGCAAGCTTTCAAACAGCAGCAATAACACCCCACTTTCATTTGTTCATCAGAAATGAAAAGCCAAGAAGTATTCATAGCTGCCACATAACTTACATTAGAGCAGCTTCAGTTTTTTCACTAGAAATATCATTGGCATTGCACAAATAAAGTGATCATCTTGTAGCTCATACTACTCATCCTTTTCTCCAAGATTTATTCTTGAAATTATCCAGAATATTTCTCTATATAATTTTAAGGAATAAATCATTCTAAAATGGACAATATAGAGCTCTCGTATTTACATTCTTGCCTATATATGTTTTCTAAAGAAGACTTACTTTGCTTTGGTTATTATTTATATTCAGCAAACAAATTCAATTTCAGCTTAATCAAGATTGAACCAATGGAGTCGTAGTTTAAAAACATGAATTGGTACAGATGTAGTTTCTGTCATGACAACTTTGAAGCAACAAAACGCCTATGTAAAGCACAGATGTGCAACTATGTTCTGTCATGACAACTTCCAAGTAACAAAACGCCCATGTAAAACACAGATGTGCAAATATGTATTAGCTATTCAACTGAAATTCTCGTCACTATACATTATACGTATATGCATGTTTAGCATAGTTACATGGCTCATAGACTTCCCACCAAAATAAAGTTATTCAAAGATTCCAAGTTGAATTCACATACATAATGCTGACTACCACATCCTCCTGAAATTGTGCAAATACAAAATTTTCGGGCATCCATTTGTATTTAATGATGCAAAATTCTGCGGCGAGCTAATGGCTTCACATCTCTGCAGTGTCCACTTCCACAATGACATTCAAATGCTTTAATAGGATGCCAATGGTCTTCAAAATCAATTCCATAATCCTGCAATCACATAGATCCAGAAAAATAATTTTAGATTTACCCGAGAGGCAGACAGCTATAATAACCTGAAACCAGACGTAGATGGATATCATAAGCTGACCTCAGAATGAAATTAAAATTAATGATCGCTCAAAGAAAATGCTGCAACTGCCCAGGAAAAACAGTGAGCCATATAATGACCCAGCTGATGAAAAGAGGTACGTTATAAACTTAATGCTTCTTGCATACTGCCATCAAGTTCATGTCAAGCTCCATGATGAACACAGTTAAAACAAGGATAAAGGCTGCATCTGTATTGGCAAGAACCACATTTGCTAATTTCAGGATGCAAACAAAAGTTAATTTTGTCAATAGTGACACCAGAACCAAAAATAGCTCGCACATCATGTTTTCATGCATTTCTTTATTATCAAGCCCGTACAGGTTGTGGTAGGCAACATACATGGTTATATGACTGAAGGTTTATGTGAAGCACCAGAATCAATGAAACTGGGATTATACTAGTACCCAAGTGGGTTCAGAAGATAATATGGGTTATTGATAAAGAAGGGTGCTACTTCTGATAGCTGTTTTCTACTTGACATCATGTCACATCTGCCTCTAGCACAATATACAGTATGTCAGTAACTCTATTCTCTTGTGTTTATGGTTATTGATACAGAAGGGTGCTACTTGTGATAGCTGTTTTCTACGTGATGTTAGCATGTGCAAAGAGAAGAAAGAAATAGAGAGAGCAAACTGCACTGTTGAAATGACACAGGCAGAGGTTTATTTATTGTAGGAAGAGGTGGTTGAACAGTTAACAACCAAACAACTACATAACTGTTTTACATGCTATATAAAGTGTTATATTTTAACACCCCCTCTTAATGACTAAACCGGAAACAAGACAAAGTTTGTCCCGAAATTTTACAAATTTCCTAAAACCCATATGTTTAGTCATTACATCTACAGACTGTGCCATAAGTTGTACTTTAAAATCAGCAGTCCATGACTGTGTTGCGGTTGTCGAATGAAGAACCGCAAAACAAAAATCTGGTCCCATGAACAAAAGATATGGCAAGTGGTCCACTAGTTCTCTGTTACGTGATTCATTGACCAATGATGAATCACCAATGGCTGAGAGTGTCAGCCCCATCTCCAGAGTGCTGAAATCAAAACCTCGAAGATGTGGATTGAAAAATCTATTCCAGGCTTGTGTAGCCTGTTGGAGTCTGTACAAAGACTCAATTATCCTACAATCGAAGTCACCTCGATCACGTCCTTGCACCACCATGTAGTGCTCATCCAACTTTTGCAAGAAGAGAAATGTGACCATCTGTGCAGTAGGAGTTAGAGCCAACTCCACAATAGTAGGAGAAATAACCATCTCCGTCTCAACAGTGGTAGGAGTGAGAATCAACTCCTCATCTATTTGCTCATCTATCCCCCTCTGTTGGGAAAGATTATTCACAACACAATGAGCAAACTGGTCATGCTCTACTGTCCTTCGAGCAAGGACCTCTGAGTGAGTGGCTGGGCATGCCATCTCACCATGCATTGTTAGTGCATTTGGAATAGTGGAGTCTCCGTCCACAACAAATTGTTCTTCAGAATGAGGAAATCCATCCTCCCAAGGCATGTCCGCCTCCCGTACACCTAGTATAGTGGATACTCCCTCCACAATAGGTGCATGTAGTTTGATTGTATTCAAGTCAACAGATTTGTGAGGAATGACTTCCTCCCAAGGCATTGCAGCCTCCTGCACATCCTGAATGGTGGAGTTGTCCTCCACACGTGCATTCATGTTGATCACAGCCGGATCAACAAGCTGATACTGACCACCTTCCCCAATACCAAGGGCAATTATTCGTCTCTGTTTCACATTAGAGACAACACACTTCTTTCCACAAAATATTGGGATTTTCAGTCAATTGACAAATAGATAGAAGATTCTTTTGTAAAGAAGGTACATATCTAACATTCCATACCAACAATTTATGAGCATTATTCAATACAATGCATATATCTCCTATCCCTTCTACTGCAAGTGATTCTCCATCAGCTAGTACTACTAATTCAAAACATATATTTGCAATAAATGAAACATACCAGTCCCTACGACATGAAAAGTGTGCAGATGCACCAGTCAATGATCCAACAATTGGTACCACTGTCATTTGAGCATGTCGTAAGACAATAAAGAGCATGCCCGTCATCCGAATCACGTTCTTCTGCAACTGCTGCCACATGTTCCTCATTACACAACTTTTTGTTCTGCTTCGAAAGATCATACATCCGCTTACAAAGAATCCTTCTTGAGGTGCCCTACCTTGTAACAAGAATAGCATGTGACCTAATACCGAGTGGAAGACTCACCAGATTGATGTTTCCACTTTCCTTTGACCGAGTGAGTGAAAGAGCACTCTCTAAATGGTCACAATTAGTTTCGCACTTTTTGAAGTTGTCTCTGTCCCTTTCGCAATGGTAGGAACTCGCCTTGTCAAACGTGAGTGTTTGACTTTCATCCTTAAATGGAGTGCCTCCACAAATGACTCATACAAAGAAGGTAAGTTGTCAAAACCAGAGCCACCATATCATCGTCGTCCACTTTTTATTGATGGACGATAACTAGTCTCGGAGGTCTTTCATCCGAAATAGGTGCTCAGACAACGATCCACCTTGTAACTTTACGGAAAAAGCATATTCTTCAGGTATAAAACTCGACTCTTTTCTAAAGTCTGATATTTATCCTTCAGATTGGTCCACAACGTGCTTGCCACAGTGGCATTCTGCACTTCCGGTATCATATCATCCGACACCGACAACTTGAGAAGCAATAACGCTTCCTTATGACATTTGTCATAATCCGCGAAGTTCGTCGCTGGTCGACTTTCACTACCCGTGATTATTTTATCACAATCACGAAACTCCGCAAGCGTTAAAATCTTATGACTCCAAACATTAAAATTAGTGCCCGTTAATTTGTGTCTCTGCAAAGTCAAGTGTGATATATTTGCCATTTTATTATTCCAAAGTAATGGAAAATAATAAAATAAAATTTTGCCTCACACTTAATAAAATACCTTTTTCCAGCAAATATATTTAATTAATTTAATTTCTCCAGCATATAGTATGAGATTAATTTCTCACATGCAAATTACCCCTCCAACTGCCTTCGAACTATATTTGCATATATTAAAAAAATATTATTACTTACTCCACCAAGTAATATTAAAATTAATTGCTTCAGCAAATAGAATGAATACCTTTGTTGCTGGAAATAATATTATTCTGCCCAAATAATATTAATCTTCCCTCACGACTTTGCTTCGTTTTTCTTTGCTCTGCCCACGATTTCTCCTAACGACTGGATCTGCCACAAATTGGGTCACGGTTTGTTTGCTACTAGTGACTGTATCTGCCTCGTTTTTGTAATGGCGCTGCTCCACGATTTTGTGCAAAACGATTGTGTTTTTGCCCTTGTTTGCCTTTGACATCTCTCTTCCAATGGACGTGTGCCCTCGTTTTCCTTTGCTCTGCCCCTCGCGTCTGGTATTTTCCTCCAAATACCCCACGATTTGCCAAATTCGTGCCTTTTAGGGCTTCCTCGAACTGCAAACTTGGACGCTCTGATACCAATGTTAGCATGTGCAAAGAGAAGAAAGAAATAGAGAGAGCAAACTGCACTGTTCAAATGACACAGGCAGAGGTTTATTTATTGTAGGAAGAGGTGGTTGAACAGTTAACAACCAAACAACTACGTAACTGTTTTACATGCTATATAAAGTGTTATATTTTAACACTTCATGTCATGTTGCATCTGCCTCTGGTGTAATACACAGTAACTCTACTCTCTTGTAGTTAACTTTGAGAAGTCGTGTTAAGCATACCTTCAAGATTCTATACATGATTCATCATCAGCCTGACTGACATCTTTTTGGCATCTCTTGATAATTAAATAATTTCCTTAATATGTTTTTCAGTGTTAGGCCTTCTGCTGAAACTATAATACTAAGAAGAAAAACGTTTGACTACTTCAAACTAATTTGACAATGTCATTGATATTTTTCAACAAAGCAAAGGACTTGATCATAACAATAAGTTTGCTTCAGTTAGGCTTACATTTAAAAGAGACACAATGGCCTCTCAAAATTCCATATGCTTGTATTTAGACTTATTTTAGTACTGAGGGTAAAGCTGAAGTAGAGGTCTTCAGCATTAGGCTTCTGTTGGCAGGAAATCTGATACAGAGCATCAAGGGATTTGTGCCAACATGCGGATAGTGTTTGGCACCAAAGTAGGGAAAAGGTGGAAAGCAGAGAGCACTAAAAGAGGAATAAAGAAAGAAAGGTGACCATTAGGAGGAGCCCTGAAGGAGGAAGATGTTGGCACTGAATAGAGAAACAGTAAAGGAAGATCAGAGCGCAAAAAAAAAGAGGGATGGGAAGAGAAGGAAGAAGTGGCCAAGCAATTAGTGCTGAGGTTTGGAGACTGTTCCGCACCAAAGTAGGGAAGAGGTAGAAGACAGAGCACTGAAAGAGGTATACAGAAAGAAGAAAGTTGACCATCAGAGGGAGCCCCAAAGGAGGAAGAGATTGGTGCTGAATGCAGAAACAATAAAGGAAGATCAGAGGGCGAAACCAGTAGGGATCGGGAAAAAGGAAGAAAAGGCCAAGAGAGGGGGTGCCAAGGTATTAGCATGGCCCATTGCCTAAGGACAGAGGCTGATAATTGACCGTTGACTGGACAAGAAGCTGCCACTCGATTGTTGCATGAAACAGGAGTCAGTTCACAGGGCAACAGGAAATTCATCAGTCACTAGAGGACACAATGAATGTGTTATGTGTCAGGAAGAGAATGCCATGGAAGACTCGGTGCAGAGAGAAGCATGGCGGATGAGGGTAAGATAAAAGCCTTTGGATGGAGAACGAAGAAACAAATGAACATTCAGAGTTTGAATAAGGACAAATAAGATTAGATAATAATTGAAGGGATGGTTCAGATGGCTGTTTGGTACAAAATCTGAAAAATTTCAAAAATCTATTATTTTGAATTTTTGAATTTTGCATTTGTGGGCCTTCATCAAGATAACAGTCGAGAACAATTGTCCACTTCCATGGATTGATGACCTCCTCGACTAACTTAAAGGAAAGGCCCTTTTATAGTCTACATGCCGGGCAGCCTGTCTTTGGGTCTTAAGGGGATTAGAGCATATGGGACTGCCTTGTTCTCCCAGTATGCAGGAGGCACCTATCTGTGCTTCAACTACGAGGTGTACATAGCCCACCCCAGCAGGAATGGAACTTGTGACCTCTCTTTCAAGAGCACAAATTTTTCACCATCAGGCCAACTCAGGTGTACATTAAGGGAGCTAGATTTTCACCAAGATAGAGCTGAAGTCGGGCCATCACCAAGTGCCCATCTACCCAAATGATGTTTGGAAGAACGCCTTCAAATCCAAGGCGAGCTTGCTTGAGTGGTTAGTATCGCCTTCAAATCCAAACACACCAGTGGCATTCATATGGATGACAAACTATGTCATATGGCCCTTCATAGATTGTTTTTCGGTTATCTACCTGGATGACATCCTTGTCTACAATAAGACACTAATTCAATAGGTTCGATACATTGAGTTTGTCTACACTAAGACATTGAGGGAGCATGTGCAACATGCTCATCAGGCTCTTCACACTGTATGCCGACATAAGCTCTACGCCATCGAAGAGGGATGTTCCTTCACCATTGAGAGTATCCAATACTTGGCCTACATCAACAATGATAGTGTGTGCGTGGACCCGAGAGAAGGTCTAGGTGGTCAAGGACTAGCTAGCTCAATGACTCACACAAACCTCCATAGTTTCTTGGGACTAGCCAACTCCTGGAGCAAGTTTACACTCGGGTTTTCTCACATTGTGTGGCCTTTGAACCAGGGAACAAAACGAGAGAAAACAAAATCCTTTTGGACGAAGGCATGACGTCCATTGATGCAGAAAGAATATTCGGCGTCTGTCCTTGTCTTGTCGGAACTGCAACAGTCCTTTGAGATCAAGACAAATGACCTCTTGAGTATGCACTTGATGCAGTCCTAAGACAACATGGTCACCCAGTTGCATACCACAATGAAACCTTCTCCGACACAGTGCGCAGGTATATGACATACTACAAGAAGTTGTTTGCCATCATGTAGGCATGCAAACACTGGAACCACTATATTCTAGGCAAAGAGACCATCATACACAGATCATACACCTCTGCAATTGTGCAAATTCAAGGCATGTTGCAGAATGATGAACATTAGAGATGGTACACTTATATGCAAGAGTTCCATCTCAACATATGACATAAGAAGGGAAGTTCCAATTCGGTCATTGACTATCTTAATCAACCTCCAATTGTAGCACTAACAATGATTCTCGACTCCAATGGTCATGAGACATCAGAGTGGCCTCAACTGTATGAAAGATACTGTCTTCTCTGCCATATATCAAAGACTGACAGTGGGAAAACATGTTCCTTATTATCATCTGCATGAGGAGGGCATCTGTGCCACATGGCTTAATACAACCAGGTGGCATGGATTTTTGAGGTGGATAAAATAGTGGCAATTTTGCAAAAGCATTTCACCGAAGCTTCGCGTGATATCACGAAATGCATCAAGTCTTTCACAACCTACACAATTTTGAAGCCAACCAATAAGAAGCAGGATCTATACACACCTTTCCAATTGCAAAAACACCTTAGGAGTTTGTCTCAATGGAATTCACACCACATCTTCTCACAACCAAGCATGGTCATTTTTGTGCCTTTGTGGCAGTCGACAGAATCTCAAAGATCACAGTTTTACCACCCTACAAAATGGAAATCTCAGTGAAGTAGACTCTCAAATTCTTTTGCACGCATGTGTGGATTCATTTTGGCCTACCACAAAGCATCATGTTAAAGAAGGACAAGTTTCTTGGCATCTTCAAGTCGACATTTGGTCCATGCTACGATGAAACGCCGGTTTAGGCGGCCGGAGCGGGAGCGGGAGCGTCCGGGAGCGGGAGCGGGAGCGGGACTCCGCGGAGCGGCCAGGGAGCGTTTTTAATTTTTTTAATTTTTTCCATGTTTTTTTCCTTTTTTGGCGCGATTTCGTTTTTTTCCTGTTTTGGCAATTTTTTCCGTTTTTGGATTTTCGGTGAAAAAAACGCAAGTATGGAAAAAAATTTGCCATTTTTGGAAAGGGTCCGGGAAGATGTAGCAGCAAAAACTTGGATGAGCCATAACTTTCATTCTGTGGCTCCGTTGCAGGTGTCGTTTTCTTTAAAAGTGTATATTTTCTCGAGCTCTATGCATTGATGGCGATATTTTTCTTATTTTCATAAAATCCATTTTTGCACCTTTTTGGACCAAGCAACTTCTTGCAATCTTCTGAAAGAATCTTCTGAATTTAATTTTATTCGTTTTGTATATACTGTACATTATTATAAATTTATAGTTAATAGTATAACTTGTCTTTTATCTTGTTTTTCATATACATATGTGGTTTATAATTAAATTCCTATTTAGAAGGTTGAGATTTATATATTTTTTAATTTTTATATAGTTTTTGTACTGCCGTATCCTACGCCGTATCCGGGGTCAAAAAAAAATTTGCCGTTTCCGCGTATCGGATACCCCGCTCCCGCTCCCGTATCCAAAACGTTTCGGTAACTTAGGGTCCATGATGAACACAAATTAAACAACTCCACAAAGATTACATCCTCGGACATATGGCTAGACAAAGGTGGTGAACCATATGATTGCGCGTCTTCTTCGAATGTACCATTAAAAACATCCACACTTTGGTATGAGTCTTCCGTATGTTCAACATAGTTACAATCAAGCTATTCATGGCTCCATGGGACATAGCCTAATTTAGATGTCTCTGCAAGGTGCCATTGCACACTGTCATAGAATGTAACTTTTGTATATCCATTAAAAGAATTGACAACATGACCAAACAAGTAGCTTCCAAACCCTCCAAATATTTGCTCACAATTAGACAAACCTTGCACTCTCTCACAAGTCCTCTATTGAAGGATGACATACTTCTTTTCACATCCCTTCTACAAATAAGGGTGTGCTTTAATGCTTGTGGTGTAGTTTGAAGCACACAAAGGAAAATACACGAAACAATTTTGCTCCAATTAGGGTTTGTTAATCTCAAAACTCTCCCTTCTCGTCCGAACACACTCTCATACCCTTCTATGGATTTGTTATCAGCCCTAAGCAAAAGCACCAATAGGTGGAAAAGGTGTGATGTCCTGCGCAAAGCTCATAGGACCACCCGCCACTCGCTCACATCAATGGGCCCTGAACAAAACCAAGCTTTTGTGCACAATACTCCAAACATGCCCCGTTTTTGTGCAATGCATGCAAAATCTTTTCCAACTAGTGTTGTCTTTTGTCAAACAGTTGAAGGTTACCATGCATGCTACCTTATTAAATAAAAGTTGAAACATAACCACACTATTCTACTCTACTCTATATTAACCAATGCAAAGTGGAACAAAAATCTAACTCTACAGAAAACCAGCATTTTGTTGGTTACGAACACACAACTAAATATCAATATGTCATCGATACGCTTACATCAATCGACATGCTACCTAATGCATTCTACAAATGGCTAGCCTCCCTTATCTGCACGAGTACGAGTAAAAGGGCTGCCATGGAGGCTTCCCTTAGCCTTAAACTCAAAATGATACTATTCTTTTAAATGCTTTACTTTTCAAGAACAACCTGGACATGTCCATATTTGGTAAAGAAGGTCGGCTTAGATAGGACCCTGACCTTCCTAATCAGTCTTATCCAGATCCACTAATCTAATCAAAAGTCATGCTTCATCCAGAAAAAGTGACTTCCATGCCGACCTTACCCTCATGTCGACATCCCACTTGCACAAGGGGTTCAGCTTATATAGGAGTCTGAACTTCAAAATCAGTCTTACCCAGATCCACTAATCTCACCATAAATCGTGCCGTGCAGAAAAGTGGCTTCCACGTCAACCTTATCCTCAGCACCAACCCTCATCCCTTTTGTCAGTTGCAGCATCTCTAATACGTCAGGTCCATCTGCCACCTACTACATTGTACAAATGGCTAACCTCCCTTGTCCGCACAAGTACAAGCAAAAGGGCTGTCATGGTGGCTTCCCTTAGCCTTAACTCAAAATGACATTCTTCTAAACACTACTTTTCGAGAACCACCAAGACATGTCCATATTTAATAAAGGAGGTCAGCTTATATAGGACCCTGACCTTCCGAATCAGCCTTATCCAGATCCACTAATCTCATCAAAAATCATGCTTCATGCGGAAAGTGTCAAGCTTACCCGTGTGTCAACATCCCACTTGCACAAGGAGGTCACCTTATATAGGAGTCCGGCATTCGTAATCAGTCTTACCCAGATCCACTAATCTCGCCATAAATCATGCTTTGTGCAGAAAAGTGGCTTCCACATCAACCTTACCATCAGCACCCACCTTCATCCCTTTTGTCAGCTGCACCATCTCTAATACGTCAGGTCCATCTGCCACCTACTAGGTCACCTCTCCCTCTCAGTTCGCTTTCATCTGTCATACTTGTCTGTGCTTCGCCTTTTGAGTGATCCAGCACAAAACTTGCATGTGCTACAGCAAGGGACTCAACATTTATACCATGTCTTTCTTCAAGCATGGCATCACAACAACCTCACCTATGTGCATATTGCACAGTTCTGCATCCTCCTCTTCAGCTGCAACCACCATGCACCCTTTGTTCCTTCTAAGTTGGTCTTCACCCCACCTGCCCTCTGTCTTTATTGTGACTATTCCACAAATTCCAAAGTCTCCCACATAGCATGCAAGACCTATACTTGGCTCAAATAGGGCGCAGTCTTCTTCTATGATGTTGCCTTATTCCAAGCACCAACATTCCCTAGGACCAAATATGTGCTATGTCCTCATAGCACTTCCTTTGTGCCGTGCTGAATTACCAAAGGATGGAGAACTCAGCCTCAATGGAGCACTCTTTCTTTTTAGCATCTTCATGTTGCATGTCCTAAGTGTGCAGGGACCCCGCCTAGCTACACATCCCCTTCTGCTGCTAGCCAGCTTTCCAAGTGATTATCCACACACTTATGTGCATCCATAATGTGACTTCATCCTTTGCCCCCATTCCATTTCCTGGTCAACAACTGAGCACAACGCACTATCCCCCTCAACTTACAAGTTCAACCCCCTGCAGTACAATAGCCAGACTTTGTTTACGGCAGCCTCACCTTCCCGGGAGAGACCAACTTCCCACACACTCGAAGTGCATCGGTCTACCATCTTTCCAACACCTCCGATTCTCCACCAAGATTCGATCGTTCCATCCTTTGCACAAAAATTACTCCACAGAAACAAAGTACACAACGTTGATCATATGCTTCACAAAAAGGTCCTTTGAGAATAAACCAGGAATTCCTCTGCCCACACCAGTACCCACATTGCACGTAAAAAATACCCAGTGTAAAGGCTAAAAGGTCATTTTGCCTTCATCTTCACATCTTTTCCAGCAATAAGCCCAAACATAGGAGATAAGAATCCCTTTGTAATTTCCCATCTTGCGCACCAAAATGTTGGCCTCAAAACTCTCCCTTCCCTTCTAAAACACTTTCTCATACCCTACCATGGATTTATCATTAGCACCAACAGCTGGAAAAGATTTGGCATCCTGCACGGACCTTACAGGACCGTCACTTGCTCGCATCAGCGAGTCCCAAACACAACCTACCCTGACTTAGTGAAATGCACACAACATTTCAAACAGGGCAAGTTCTTCACAATCCGCACAGAATTTTACTGAAACGTCGTCGTCATCTTTTGTCAAACGGATGCATGTTATCATACGATACCTTATTTAAAGAAACATAATCACACCATTCTACTCTACCCTACTACATCTACCAAAGAAAAGAGGAACATAAATCTAACCCTACAACAAACCAACATTCTATTGGTTACAATACGAAATTTACCAACAGACAAAAACACATAAATAAACTTCAATATGCCATCAAGAAGCTTATTCTATTACTCAACATACTACCTAATACATTCTACAAATGGCTAAACTCCATTGTCTGCACAAATATAGGAAATGGGGCTGCAATGGAGGCTCCCCTTGGCCTTAACTCAAAATGGTAGTCTTCTTTTAGATGCTCTACCATTGGACTACAACCAACACATTTCCATATTTGATAACCAAGATCGACTTATATAGGATCCCAACTTTCCTAATCACTCTTTAATGTTTTCTGGATCCACTTATCTCACCACAAATCATACTTTTGCGGACAAGTAGTTTCCACATTGACCTTGTGTCAACATCTTACTTGCACTGACCCTCATCCTTTTCGCTAACCGCACCATTCTGTTAACAGGTCAGGTGTGCCTGTCAGTTGCCAGATTGCCTTTTCCCATCGGGTTGCCGTCATCTACTGTATTTGTCTGTGCTTCATCTTTTTGTGTGATCCAGCACAAACCTTGCACACACTAGCTCAAGGGACTCAACACTTATCCCGTGACTTTCTTCATGCACAGTTTTGCGTCATCCTCTCAATTGCAATCACCACACACCCTTTGCTGCTTCTAAGTCATCTTCACCCCGCATGCCCTTAGATCTTATTGAGACTTATGCACAAGTCCCTAAGTCCCACGCATGGCATACATGACCTTTTCTTGGTTAAAACAGGGCAGGATCTTCCCTATGAATTTGTCTCCTTCCAAGCACCAACAGGGCTCGTAAATGTTTTAACTGAGCAATATAATGATAAAGTTGAGATGGCCCTTAATTTGTAGTGCTATGGTGACATTTGTGTAGAAGAGTCAACTTTCATTATCTCTTGTTAAACCAAACCATGGATCTGAAGCATCTACGCCACTGCAAGACTGGATTGAAAATAGCTACTGCTTTGTGTGGAATCGGAATTCATTAACTTCAACAGAACCAGCTTCACAGAAGAATGACCATATAAAATAAAGTTAAAAATTAGAGGCACAACATTGCAAGAGACACTGGATTGCTATGAGAAGTTTGCATCGGTCCTATTGCAGACACTTCAGAATTATGTCTTGATCTTCATTAGAATTTGACAATAAATTGACATGCTGCAATGTTGAGTAAAAGAGAAGTAAAAGTAGACATCCAAAAACCCAACGCCAGTGAATCCCAAGTCTGAATCATTGCTTGCATGATGCCAATATAAATTGGAAACATTAAAAACCATATACGAACTAAATCCAAATTTGGAACATCAATTTATTTACACAATAATTAAATGGAAAATGTCTAGAGACTACATATATAGAAAATAAAGCCATATGCACCTCCTGCCTGTTTCAATTTAGCAGAGAAGGGATAAAAAAATTCAAACCACATTTCCTCAAGCCTGAAAGAGCACTACAAAGAAGTTTAAATATAGAAGATTCAAATAATGCAAAGCATCCATGCTCAATGTCAAATATGGCCAAAATGTCTAAAAGTAAAGACTACATATATAGAAAATAAAGCCATATGCACCTCCTGCCTGTTTCAATTTAACATTAACAGGGATAAAAATTTCAAGCCACATTTCCTCAAGTCTGAAAGGGCACTACAAAGACGTTTCAATATAGAAGATTCAAATAATGCAAAGCATTCATGCTCAATGTCAAATATGGCCAAAATGTAGACACGATAATCTACAGACAGATAAAGATATACTGTAAACACAATCTACAATGGATGAGATTAAATACATACCCATGTGAGCTCCTCCAGAGCTTCTACCTTTCTTGTAGTGAAAAAAGCAAGCTATTATTTACAAGAGAATAGATAAGTGTCAAATTCTAAACACTGCTGTGAAAAATCATGAAAGCAAAAAACGAATTAAGTCCAGAAAATGTCACCAGTCGGCCAGAAAGTTTCTAGTTTCCGTACATGGTAGTAATGACGATCTGGGGACTCCACTTCAACAGGAATCTCCATTAAGTTTGCATCATAACACCTGAAAGCCAGTCTACAAATTAGGAAATCCTGAATGGTCATGGTTATTTGTATTATTGTATACTGCCAACTCATGCACCAGCAATTCTTTGATTAATTGTCTTAAATAGGAAAGAAACCTCACTCCATCTATCTCATTCTCAAATTTAGGAGAAAGGACCCATGAATGAAAATTCAGTCAGTAGACATTAAAAGGCTCAACTGTCATACTTCGTGAGCCATCTAATTTCATAGTTCTACTCTGTTATCTGTTAGGGACATTGTAACAAACTACCATATAACTTCAACACTCAATAGGCACACTTTAAGGTGTTCAAATAAATGAGATTAGACAGGGCATATGCTAAGGTCTACTCATCCAAGATGTTGCAAACACAAATGAGGCCATTCAGGGCATATTATGGTCCACCAATAGGGACACCTCCAAATGCTTATGCCAATGATCAGTGTACAAAATCTCTATGGTGCATTATGGTTGTCCCTAAACAAACTACTTCGTGGACCTCATCCCATTTAAATATCTGAGGCCAATTAAGTCACCACTGACTAAGATCAAACGTAAATCCAAGTTTCACAAGCAAAAATATCATTTCAAAGATCCAGCAGTTTGAACGTGTTGAATTTTTCATCATTAAATTTGGCAATATACATATTTATGTTTGAACAAAGTTCAATAACTTAAAAATGTAGGAGATCAAGTGGAGCATAAGTTTGGCTCAAAATATTCAATGTGAATGAGCATAATCTGGCTCAAGTACTTAAATAACTCTTTACTAATGTGCTCTTATTTAAAATCTATAAAAATGTTCAAGACAAACTTAGTATTTTCTTTAAAACGATCTTGCCATCGAATGTTGAAGGAGATTCTCAGGGGAAAAATATGCTAGTAAAAAGTAAACAATAGTAAGTTTATATCCAGGACCTCCAAATGATTCACCAATCAAATGATGTTTGTCTTAGAGTAACTTACACTGCCTTGAAGGAGTTACTGATTTTCTTAATATTTTGTGGTTGCAGAAATGATTAAGTTTCCACCACTGGCATGGTTATAAAGATTTGTAATCAGATGTGGTCATTGATTTTCTCTTCCTGAATATGTAAAAGATGAAAAGATTAGACATTGTTTAAAATATACGACTTATTAATACTTAAAACATTCGAACAAGCTTCCCAAAGAATCATTAAGCATAAGTTGAAAATAATTGAAATTCACATATATTTGAATTTACTTCCCAAAATATCAACGGATGATGCTACTAAGCAAACTCAGTATTGATTAGTTCTTACGCAGGTGGACATACATAAGCATTTGATGGGTCATGTTGTCACCTAGAAGTTGCACCCTGATAGAGAATGGTGTGTGTACTCTCTCTCCTGTTGACAAAATTGGAACACCTCAAGGCTGTGGGTAACCTATGTCTGAGGTGAACCTCCAAAGAGGGTTGGTTCCCTTGTGAATCACCTAAAAACTAAAACTATGACGAGGAAAAGGGAGAAAGAATATGGGAAAAGGAAAATTAGGGTGATACACCAATAACTTAACACATGAATGTAACTCTGCACACAAAGAAAATCAAAGATCCACACACCTGCACAACTCTAAGCTATTTTGCAAAATTAATTCAAGGGTTTAGGAGAAAGGAACAGCGGTAGAGGGAATAATTTCCACACTAAAGCAATACAATACCCTATTAAACACAATGAAAACTCAAAAAACAGCAATATGAGAGGGCAAATGGAGATTTTTTATTCAGAGGTGCAAGTACAAGGCTAGAATTGCCAAAGAAAAACAGCCCACAGTGTGTCTATTTTTCTACAATCAAATCAGCCTATCTCAAATGAATCCAACTCTGCCCCCAAAAATAGATTGTTGTTCCTTTATTTTATTATTTTTTATCCCCATGTTGGGCGCATGACAAATTGCTGTTGGAACAGCACTTCATCTTTAATAAATATTTCTCCATTTTTCTTGTTTTGTGCCACCCTTTGGACGACTGATGTTTGCTTTATTTTATACTATTCTTCCCCTCTCTACTGGGCGCCAACACTAGCCTGCAGCAGTTCCTTTTATTTCAGTCGAAGTCCCCTTTTCCTCATTCGCATGGGCTGGGCATTGACTTTTAATTATAAAAGTCCATTCTATTTTTTCTCTTCTATCCTTGTCTTTTTCTATGCTTGTCTTTTTCTGTCTTGTCTTTGGCGCCGGTTCTATTTTTGGACTATTGTGTTTATTTTCCCCTTGTTTTTGCTGGCGCATGGGCAGACTAAACAGCAGATTATTCTTTTAATATTTATTCTTCCCATTATCCTCTGTGGCGCCAACAATTTGTTGGAACAGCAGTTTAAAAGTCTTCTTATCCCTTCTTATGGATGGGCTGTTTTTGGACAAAAGTTTGCTTTATTTTATATTATTTCCTTTCCTCTTTGGCGCATGGCTAGTAGAACATGAGCGGCAGCATCTTATTTATCAAATAAATACCTCTATTTTTGACGCCACAACTAATTAACAACGGTTCTAAAAATAAGATCACTTCTCCTCCATCCTTCTCATGCATTCCTAAAAATAGAACTGGACTTCTATTTTTAGCACCTTTCTTTAAAAATAGCCAAATGTTATTTTTAGCCACGCTGAAAATAGTCTATCTTCCACAAATAGCCACTCTTCCAAGAATAGTTAATCCTTTGCATGGAAAATATGGTAATATTTTGGCAACATCACGGCATCGTTTGCCTTCTAAACAAAGAGATTAGTAGCCTTACGCATCCATTGGGCTATAGAGTCACATACCTCTATCCATAGATGGAAAACTCGCCGAAAACTCGCCGGTTTTTGAAAAACTCGCCAAAAAAACCTAAACCCGGTTAAATCGCCATAAAACTCGCCAAAACAGGGCTCGCCGAGTTTTGGCGAGTACTAAACCCGGTTAAATCGCCATAAAACTCGCCAAAACAGGGCTCGCCGAGTTTTGGCGAGTACTCGCCGAGTTAACTCGGCGAGTACTCGCCAAAACTCGGCGAGCCCGTGCTAAATACTCGCCAGACGCGGCCTGTACACGGATACACGCTTTTCACACGCAAAAAACATTCTTTTTACACGGTTTTGGCTCTTTTTAAGGCCCTCAACTCCCTCATTGTCACTCACACAACCATTTGAGCTTGCATTGCTTGTGTTGAGTGGATTTTGGAGCAAATTCGAGGAGAGAATTTGGAGATTTGCATTTGGAGGTAGGTTTTTTTTTTTTTTTTTAATTCTTTGAAGTTTTTCCAAATTTTGAATATATTATTTAGGTTTTATAGATTCCTATTGTGATTCTAAATCAATGCAATGTAAAATCGAATGCTTGTACTTTTTTTATACTCATTTGCAGCCAGAGGTATGTAATTTTATTTTATTTTAACGCAAATTCATTGTAAATTAGTTAAATTTTATGTATGTGTATTGTAATCGATTCGTTGTGTAATTCTAAATACATGTAATGTAAAATTGAATACTTGTAAATTTTTAATACTCATTTGCAGCTAGAGGTACGTATTTTTTTTTTAATTAACGCAAATTCATTGTAAATTAGTTAAATTTTATGTATGTGTATTGTAATCGATTCGTTGTGTAATTCTAAATACATGTAATGTAAAATTGAATGCTTGTAATGTATTTTTTTTACTTACGCAAATTTGTTATTCAGGCATGTTTTGTTTTTAAAATTAAATTAAGTTTACGTTTTCTAATTTTTTAAATGTGCATTGTGTTACAGATTAGAGTTTAACAATGGCATCAGGCTCGGCATCAGGTTCGGCATCTGGATCACTAGCGGGGACCGTTCCTCCGAATGCCGTTCCATAGCATGGAAGTATGCTTTGTACGTGGAAGTTGTGCGGGCGAAATTCTTTGCACTTTACGTGTGAAAAAATGAATGGAGGCATCGATCGTTTGAAATATCACCTTTCACTATTCCTTGCCGAGATGTTACTGATTTTGCCCCACGTGTCGGAAGAGGCAACGCGAGAGATTAAAGCGGAGTGGCGAGTTAGAGGAGAAAAAACTAGAAGCGCAGGTTGAAGGCAGCCATAGCACAAGCTATTAGACACAGGGCTGCGATGGAAGAGAATTTAGGCGATGATGCGGCCAATGATTGTGGGCTCTACTCGTGGTCCACGCATACGATCGGGGAAGAGCCGGAAGAGGCTCATCTTCATCGAGTTCGACGAGGCATACCGAGTTATTTTGTGAGAAACACACACGGAGCCAACCTTCATTGGATGGTGCATTACGGAACAAAGATATGCGAGGAAGTGGATAAAGCTTGTGCAATTTTTGGTACTACAACACACTGCCATTGATGTGGCGAAAGAGCCCATCTTGGGAGTACTTGGTGACAGCGTTGGCATTGTAGGGAAAGTGCAAGGCACCCTCTCCAAAAAGATTTGAGCGGAAAATTACTTGAGGTGCGATTGCAGATGCCACTACCATCTTTAGAAAGCACAAGCAATGGAAAAAATTCGGATGCACCATTCTTTCGGATGGGTGGACGGATGGAAGGAACCGCACCCTTGTTAATTTTTTAGCAACTTCAAACGGTGAGATGGTGTTTTTAAAATCTATTGATGCCTCTGACATAATAAAAAATGCAGAAAATTTGAGTGTTATGTTAGAGACAGTTGTATTAGAGGTTGGTGTACAGAATGTTGTGCAAGTTGTTACAGACAATGCAGCAGCATATGTGGCAGCTGGGAGACTATTGCAGGAGAGACATCCATCACTCTTTTGGACTCCTTGTGCAGCTCATTGCATTGACCTTCTTTTGGAGGACATAGGCAAAATTGATTGGGTGAGGCCGGTTGTAGAAGATCACAAGATCTATAACGAAGTACATATCTGATCACCCTTGGGTTACGAGCTTGATGAGAGTACACACTGAAAGGGAAAGAACTTGTTCGAGCCGGTGTCATGAGGTTTCTGACTAACTTCTTGGCGTTGCAAAGTATTTCTAGTTTGTTGACATCTTTGAAACAAATGTTTGTGAGTCAAGCATGGCTAGACTCACATATTCAAAGAAAGTGATGGAGAGAGGGTTGCGAAGATAGTTTTGATGATATCTTTGCAAAGAGAGCTATAGAGATCATCAAGGTAATTTCAAACTTCGATTTATATTTCATTCCTTTATTTTAATTTGTTAAATTATAAATATTAAATACATTGTTCTACTTTTCACTTTTTTATTTCATTTCTAATATGTATTGTAACTTGTAAGTTTGCAATCTTACATTTTAATTTGTGTGTAGGTGTCAGAGCCGTTGGTGAGAGTTTTGCGTTTGGTTGATGGGGAGCAAAACCCCATGGGGTTTGTATATGAGGCCATGGATAGGACCAAAGAGTCTATCCAAAACTATTACAGGGGGGATATCGTCAGATATGGTCCCTTTTGGGAGATTATTGATCGGAGGTGGAGCAATCAACTCCACCACCTATTCATGCGGCGGTACTACCTCGGCCCCCAGTATTTCTACTCTGCGGCTTCACAGATGTGAATGGAGAGGGTTATGGAGGGCCTTTCGACATGTATTGAGAGGATGATACCGGATGTTGAGACGAGGGACCTCGTTATTTTAGAGGCTGCAGATTCTGAAACATGGTAGGGGAGACTCTTTTCATCAGCGCTAGCTATTCGAGGGAGAACCACACAGTCACGAGGTAATACCAAGTTACTTAGAATGTTTACCAAGTTACTTATTAGTTACATATTTGATTTTATTAATTAATTATAAATTTTTGATTATCTTGTTAAATGTTTGTAGGTTCTTGGTGGGAGGATTGGGAAGGGAATACCCCAAATCTTCAAAAGTTAGCCCTCAGAATTCTATCTCAACCTTGTAGCGCTTACGGATGTGAGCAATGGCGGAGTTTGTTTGAGGCCATTCACACGAAGAAGCGCAACAAGTTGACTCAAAAAGACTCAACGACTTGGTTTTGTGCAATCTGATCTCGGCCGCCTGAAAAAAGTTGAGGCGACATCGGAGGAGCTCATTGATTTGGATGAGATAGATCCATACGGTGAGTGGGTAGGCGAAGAAGAGGAAAACCACTGCATTCACAGCGGACGAGATTGCTTCTTTTGAGAGGGAGGCTATGGAGGGAGAAGCACTAGCGAGGACTCAGGAGATATTGGAGTGGATGACATCTTTGGAGGTGATCTCAACATGCGGCAGAGGAGCCACCGGCACCACCATCTAGTTCCGGGATCGAGGCAGTTCGCGGCCTTAGGAGGAGCGTGGAGACGCGGCCGAGTGTGGGGACTAGTGGAGCCGGAGAGGCACTAGACCCTCTCCCCAATATTTCTCTAGATTGGGGAAGAGGAAAATGTAATTTATTGTATATTGTAACTTGCATAGATATGAAATTTATGATGATATTTTTCAATGTCAATCATCATAAATTCATATTACTTATCAGCCGGTTGTCGTATTTGCATGATGATGCGATTTTGTATTGTATTTGTATTCAAATCTAATAGAAAACACTTCTCCAACATTTTATGGGCTCATTTGATACATTTTGTAGCTATGTGTTGCTTAAAATTTATGTTTTTTAAAAAAAATTGAGTATTTTTTAAGTTGTCGAATATTCCCGAGTATTGGCCGAATATTGGCGAGTTTTTGGCGAGTTTTTTTTTTTGGGGTCTGGCGAGTTTTTGGTTTTGGCGAGTTTTCCTACTATGCCTCTATCAATAACTTTCCTCTCGAAACAAAACCACCGCAATACTCCCTCCGACAAAAGAAAAACAATGTGCATGCATGAAGCATCGAAGTTGGTGTGTTATCCCGGTTTGCTCTGTTTGCATCCCACTTAAGAACAAGATCACCTTCTTGAAAAACTCTTGCAACTGCTTTCTTGTCAAAATTCTTCTTTACCTGAGCTTGATGAGCTTCCATGGTGAGCATGGCTTCATGTCTTAACTCTTCCAACTGCATAAGTTTTGCATACCTTACCTCCATTGGTCCTGCTTCCAACAACTCCATTTGATGAATAAGCTCTAAAGCGGGCAGCTCAAGAGAAATTGGAAGTCTTGCTTCTTTGCCATAAACCAACATGTATGGAGAGTTACCAATAGATCTCTTAGGAGTGATTCTGTCAGCCCATAAAGCTGATTTGAGTTTAGTGTGCCATGATCTCTGATTTTCATCCAAAAGCCTTCTGATAATCTTCAACAAATTCTTATTTGTAGACTCTGCAAGTCCATTACCTTGTGGGTAATAATTTGATGAAGTACTCAAGTAAATACCATTCCGAACAACCCACTCTGTAATTTCAGCACTAGCAAAAGTAGGAACTCCAAATCTAGTAACAATACCTTCATGAAGTTAAGCACATTGGTTTTATTCGCTTCTTTCAAGACCACCACTTCATCCATCTTGTAAATTAATCAATGGTTGTAAGAATCCACTTGTGTCCCAAACTGGATGGTGGATTTATCATTCCAATAAAGTCCAATCCCCACTGCATAAAGGTTGATCTGCTGAAATAGGATGAAGAGGAAGGGCTACAAGCTTTTCTTTACCCACGAAGAAGGCACACTTCTGACATCTTTTGACCCATGCATAACAATCTTTGAAAATACTTGGCCAATAATAACCTGCTTTCATGATTTTGAGAGCAGTAGTCCTTGGAGCATAATGGCCACCTAATAAACCTTCATGAAATTCTTGCAATAATCTGTCAACTTGTGAAGGTTCTACACATCTCAGAAGAACACCATTAATATCCCTCTTAAATAAAATACCATCAATGAGTGCATAAGGAATAGCAATACCTCCTTTTTGTCTTATCCAAACCTTGGGGAAGAATACCCGCATGCAAGTACTGAATCATGTCTTGTGTCCAACTCACAGAAGATGGTATTTCAGCTACTTGTGGCTGATTTATGAGTGCAAAACCAGCAGCTTTCTTTGACTCCAAATCTGAAACTAAGTGCTCACATAACCCTTTACCTCGGATCAGCTTTGTTACCTTGAAGTCTACATCATATTCCATGACTTTTGTGATCCAACCAGCCCTCTTTTCATTCAAATCCTTGCTCAACAAAAATTCTTTCACACTTGGGTGAGTAACCATAACATGAATTCTATTATTAGAGAGCATATATCTGAAATTTTTTAAGCCTCTAATAACAGAAAGGACTTGTTTTTCCACAAAAGTATACTTCACCTCATAGTCATGTAACCCTTTGCTAAAGAAAGCAATGGGTTGCTCCAAATCATCATGATTTAGTTGAGTTAAGATCGTTGAAATTGTTTCAACCCCTGCAAATGCATACAATATAAAATCCTTTGAAAAATCTGGATTTGCAAGTGTTGGAGCTTGAGCAATAGCTTCTTTAATGGCCTCAAAATTGATTTTCCCTTTTGTCCAACTGAAACTCATATTCTTTTTCAACATAGCAATTAGAGGCTTTGATAAATTAGCAAAATCAGCAATGAATCTTCTCACAAAATTGATTTTACCCAAAAAACTTTGAAGTGCTTTCTTGTGTTGAGGTAAAGATAAAGCTAGAATTGAGCTTACTCTTTCTGGATCTATGGCTAAACCTTCTTTTGAGACCATGTGGCCCAAAAGTTTACCTTCATGCACTGAAAATATGCACTTCTTTGGGTTGAGAGAAACCCCATATTGTCTGCACCTTTCAAAAACTTGCCTCAGATGGCTCAAATGATCATTAGCACACTTAGAAAATACAATAATGTCATCTAGATAAATCAAAACATTGACATTGATCAAACCTTGGAAAGCCATGTCCATGGCTCTCTGAAAAGTGGCTCCTGCATTAGATAACCCAAAAGGCATCTTTCTGTAAGCATATGTTCCCCACTTAGTGGTGAAAGTTGTCTTGTACTGATCCTCTTCTTTTACCAATATCTGATTGTAACCACTTTGTAACCATCCAGAAGAGAGAACCTTTCTGCACCTGATATTGTTCTTAGAATTTGATCCATTGATGGTAAAGGATAATGATCCTTTAGTGAAGCCCTGTTTAGATCCCTGAAATCAACACAACCTTATTTCTCCATTCTTCTTCCTCACAGGTACAAGATTTGCAACCCATGAGGAATGCTTGATAGGAAAGATAATACAAGATTCAATAAGCTTTGTTAGTTCATTCCTCATCAAAAATTCAATTTTTGGATTAACAGTCTTTGTTTTTGCCTTACCGGTTTGGAATTGGGCTCTAGCTCAATGGTATGTTGAGCTAATCCTGGATCAAACCCTTTTAAATCCTCATACTTCCAAGCAAAAACATCAATGAATTCATTGCATAATTGAACAAAAGCTTGTTTTTCTTCCAAATTACACAACTTACCATGCTTCAAAACCTTCCATCGTTGATTGCTATGTCCTCATAGTTTTCTTGCTTTGTAGACATCTTGATCTTGTCTCTTTTCAGCTGATCATCACTATTAAAAATACTCTCAAGGGTTACCAATCCTTGGGGCAGCTTATTAGTCTTTAATTGCAAGATTTGTTCACCATATTGCTGCTGCAATTTAGACTGATTTTTGAAGAAAATTCAGCTTCTTCCTGAATAAAACGTACAATTTGTTCATCATTCTCAAACACTTGCCAATTAGTATTGTTATCAGGAATTGATGGCCTTACAACCACCTTAATATGAGGTTGATTATTCTTTCTTTTCACCTCACTAGGAATATCAAAATCAGCCCCAACAACTGCCAATCTATCTGCTTGTTTATTCTCAAATCTAGGTATTGATTGAACATTGAATGCATCAAAATCTTCTACAAGATCCCAAACTCTATGTCTATATGATTTCATCAAGGGATTCTTTGCAATGTTCAAATTTCTTACCTGATTTATGACCAACTCACTTGTCACCAAATACCTGTAGATACTTAATTCCCTTCTTTCTAGCCCACTGTAAACCATGGATTAGTGCCTCATATTCAACTGCATTGCATGTACAACTAAACTAAAATCGAATAGACCTTTGACCCTCTGGTGATATCAAAACATTACCTCCACCTGATCCATTCTTGCTTCTAGAGCCATCAAAGTATAAACTCCATAATCTTGTATCAATCTCATCAGTTTTAACCAACAATGGTAAAAAAATCCTCTTGATGCATGCAATAAATTCCCAAACCAACATCTTTAATGTATGTTTCTTCAGCATATTTATAAGGATCAAAGCCATGATGGTCAATTCCCCACTCATCCAATAATAAATTTGGTATGCTCTCAGAGTGGGTGTCTGAATCATGAACTAGATGATCTCCTTGGTCAAAAACAATACAATTTACATTGCATGCATTAGGTACATAAGGCTCAATATGAAACTTAGCAAGAGGCTCAAAATTAATTGTTACCTTCGTGCCATACCTTGTTCTGAAAAACAGATAAGACCAATCTGATGATAGATAACCTCCAATCTTAGCTGTAAAATCTCTAGATAAACACAAAGCGAAGTATGGAGGTAGATCTACTACCATGATATCTTGTAAGATTGGAAGGCTTGGACATGCATGCAAGCCTAACTTCTGATCTCTGATTATACCAACTGTTTTAGTAGTTGTGCCATCCAACTGCAAAACCCCTTTGTCATGTGGCTCATATTTGAGTCCTAGCTTATCTGCAATCTGCTTAGGCATAACTGTACTTTGCTAGCACCATTGTCAACCATGCAATTATGGACCAAATTATCACCAATAATCAAAGAAAGGTAGAAAGGAGGAGGCTTACCAACCCTTTTTGCCTGAAAATCAGCCTTAGAGGGTTGATCTGTATTGGCAAGCACTGCACTAGCTCTATCTGAATGATCCTCTGTAATTGATAGCTTGGCCAACTCATCTTGTAACAAGCTCTTTTGACCCAGAATAGTCAATGTATCCCACATGGATAAGCTCACATGAGCTTTCTTCATCTGATCTATGATATTGAGGGAAGAGTTGCCCCTTTTGCTTGACCTTTTGGAACACTTTCAGCCTTTTTTTCTTGATTCTTTTGTGCTTCCAAGCTGCCCTTCTGAATCTGATTTTTTTGTCCTTTTCTTCATTAGGGACAGCAGCAACCTTGTTAGTATTATCAGAAAATAAAGAAGATGAACCATGCAAATTATTTACCTCTGTGGGTTCTCCCACTGCTCTTCTTTTGTATACCCTTGTATTAGTTGCATGTTGATCCTCTTGTTGCCAATTTACCAAATTTGCCTCTGGTGGCTTTGGTGCTTCTTTAGAATCCCCTTGAGGAGGAGCCTCAACTGCTGAAAGTTGTGGAATCATCCCTTGTGCAATCAAAGCTTGATTTAACATTCCATTAGCACAAGAAAAAGGATCATGTGAATGATTGCATGGAGCACACCAAAAAGGTTCCTGAATTAGATTAGTCTGCATTGGAACAAGAGCCATAGATGTAGAAGGAGCATTAGGATCAGCTTTAATGGTTGGTGGACCTTGATATGGAGGCCTGCTTGTAGGATATGTTGGATATGAAGGTCTAGCAGATTGGAAGGGAGCCTAATATGGTCTGTAAGGCTGAGCAAGTTGTCTCTTAATAGATACAAACTTATTTCCAAAAGCTTGCAAGATTCCTTTTATTTCACTCAACTCTGAGGGTTGATTTGGATTAGTCATTGTTTGGCTAGCTACTTTGTTGGAATTGGGTTTATAGCTGAAATCTGGTGGCTGAATAGTTGGAAAGATAGGCATGGGAGGTCTAGGTGCTATTTTGCCAGCTTGTATGAGGTTATTTTCAGCTCTAATGGCTAGATCAAAGGCAGCAGGGATTGAGTTACCCCCATGGACTGAATTAGGACAGCGATGTCACTGTTTAAGGATCTCAAATAATACAAGAATGCATGCTTTGTCGGGAATTCTTTCCCAAGTTCTTTGGAATCTCAAATTAAAATCAACCATGAACTCTTGAGGGGCTTTTTTGATTGTGCTCAATTGCTCAATCAGGGAAAGGTGGTCAGATTTGTCCTCAAATTGGTTACAAAGGGTTGTTCCTAATTGATCCCAAGTACTGATAGAATTAATAGGCAGATTTTTGTACCATTGCAAGGCTTTATCTTTGAAGGAAGCTGCAAGAAGTCTCATGGCTACATTCTCCTAAGTGATATTATAAACAAAGCAAAGATTTGCAACATCTCTAATGTGCTCTACAGGAGTGGTTTGAGTTAAACCAGTAAAGAATGGTAAACTCTTTAATGCGGAAGCGGGATATCATTGTATACAACAATATTCAAGGGCTTCCATCATTAAAGGTCACAAAAGCTTCATTTCTAGGAAGAGCCATTAGGAAATTTAAAAATGGAAAACTACGGGATTTTGGGCAATTGATTTAGCTTGTTAGCTCGGGAAAAATATGGGGAATATCTATGAAATCTTCTCTTTTATAAGAATGTAAAGGTAGCTGAATAAAATCAAATGGTATACCTTTAGCTTTTGACCTGGTGGTCACTTTTGGCATTAGCTTTTACTAGTCTACAACCAATATGTCTATGAAAACCTGAGGAGTCGCCAGATGCTGATTTCTGAATACTTTATGCTCTACAAACTGCTGAACCAACATCAATTCTTTGAATAATTTGGTCCCACTATGCGTGCTCGAAATTGTTGTCACCCAGAAGTTGCACCTTGATAGAGAATGGTGTGTACTCTCTCTCCTATTGACAAAATTGGAAAACCTTAAGGCTGTGGGTAACCTATGTCTGAGGTGAACCTCCAAAGAGGGTTGGTTCCCTTGTGAATCACCTAAAAACTAAAACTTTGACAAGGAAAAGGGAGAAAGAATGCGGGAAAAGGGAAATAAGGGTGATACACCAATAATTTAACACATGCATGTAACTCTGCACACAGAGAAAATCAAATATCCACACACCTGCACAACTCTAAACTATTTTGCAAAATTAATTCAAGTGTTTAGGAGAAAGGACAGCGGTAAAGGGAGTAATTTCCATACTAAGGCAATACAATACCCTATTAAACACAATGAAAACTCATAAAACAGCGATATGAGAGGGCAAATGGAGGTTTTTTTATTCAGAGGTGCAAGCATAAGGCTAGAATTGCCAAAGCAAAACAACCCACAGTGTGTCTATTTTTTTTCAATCAAATCAGCCTATATCAAATCAATCCAACTTTGCCCCCAAAAATAGATTTTTGTTCCTTTATTTTCTTGATATTATCCCCATGTTGGGCGCATGACAAACTGCTGCTAGAACAACACTTCATATTTAATAAATATTTCTCCATTCTTCTTGTTTGGCGCCACCCTTTGGAAGATTGTTGTTTGCTTTATTTTATATTATTTCCTTTCCTCTTTGGCGCATGGCAAGTAGAATAGAACGACAACATCTTATTTATCAAATAAATACCTCTATTTTTGGCGCCACATCTTATTGACAACAATTCTAAAATAAGATCACTTCTCCTCCATCCTTCTCATGCATTCCTAAAAATAGAATTGGACTTCTATTTTTAGCTCTTCTATTTTTAACCTCTTTAAAAATAGCCAAGTGTTATTTTTAGCCACGCTATTTTTAGCGACACTAAAAATAGCTTATCTTCCACAAATAACCACTCTTCTAAAAATAGCCAATCCTTTGCGTGGAAAATATGGTAACAAGCCATTCACACCCTTTCAATATTAGGCAAACCTTGTATACAAGTCCCAACATATTCATCCGCAACCATATTGTCCTACTCGTATCTATGAAACATGGGAATGTATCCATAGTAGTTTGAGATGAGCTTCCCGTTTCCTAGGGTACCGGTACTCGACTAGAAATATTCCTTTGACATATAGGGGTACCCATAAGAGTTTACCCCCACACGAAAACAAGACATTTCTATCCATGTTTCAACCAATGTTACGCGGGGACACGTCCCCCAAAATCCAAGTGTTTAGAATATCCCGAGATGTCTTGGGGACGGGGAAATGTCAGTGTTTCCATGCTAGCAGAAAAGAGGGAGCATCTCTAGGATGTCCAAAAATGTGAGGGGGCGTTCGAAATGTTTTGGAAACATCAGGGGACAATGGACATCCCCAGGACAGTCGAGGTACGTCCTAGGGACGTCCAGTCGTCCCCGATGGCACGGCAGTTTGTAAAAAGCATTTACTTTTTAAAAAACATTTTTTGAAAAAAATTTAATGTCAAGCAATAATAATATAAAAGAAACATAATAACATAACATAACCCTAAAAGTTACATTCTAAATTATAAAATGACTTTATGACCTCATTCCATATCGCATTCAATATTCACACCTGAGCAAAGTGAGCAAAGAGAAGATGAGAAGAGCAAGAGGAAGAGGAAAGGAAAAAGAACGGCAAGAGCAAACAAGAGGTATTTCAATTTTTATTTGCTTACAATGCTTGATAATAGTCTCTAGTTTTTAAAATTTAACTTTTATTTGCATTTTTTTAGGGTTTTTTTAAAGCTTTTCTTTGTACATTCACAATATAATCATGTTTATAGTTTGCAGGATTTTACAAAATGCATATTGCATAAGATTTGGTTATTAGCGTTAAAATTTTAATTTTTTTAAATTTTAAAACATAAACTCTTAGTTATTGATTTAATGAATAGGTTTGGCAAGGTTTACCATGATAGTATGATACTAATTCTTAGAAATAATAACATTAGGAATACAAAACTTTTGATGCACAAGAATGTAGATACAAAAATGAAAAACTTAATACTCCTATGTTTGATGTTTCATTTTTTATGTTTTTGTTTTTTAATTTTTTTACATATAGTTATGGACCTAATAGTCTATGGCTTTTTTTTAAATCATTGCATGTCCTTGTAGTTATGGCTGTTTTTTTAAGTCATTGCATGTACTTGTAGTTATGACTGCTTTTTTTTATTCATTACACAATGCATATGATTATGGATGTTTTACTTTTTCTTAATCATTGCATATACTGTATAGTTATCGTTTTTTTTTAATTCATTGCATAATACATATAGTTATGGTTGTTTTACTTGTTTATAAATTAAATTATAATCCCCTATAGTTATCATTGTTTTAATTCATTACATATAATTATAGTTGTTTTTAATTCATTGCAACCCCAACAATTATCACCATGAGTTCTTCTGAGTATGGTTATGAATAAGAGGAGGGGAGGGTTGAGATAGGTGGAAGTGTTGGGAATGACATAATTGAGGGATGTGGAGAAGTGAAACAAAAAATAGTGCCAACGACAATTAGTAGTGCTATCAATTGCCTCTCTCAAATGTTGTCCACATTTGACATTGAACTATTTGAATAAGATGAAGCCATTGCAACAATTTGCTAAAATACTCGAGAACCCCAAGTCTAGAAGGGGGAGTAAACTATGGAAGTGCAACATATGTTCAAAGACTTGGCATGGCAGCATCACCAGGACCAATGCACACTTGTTGCACCTTACAAGAAAGGGGGTTGGTCTTTGTAAGGCTCTTTCACTTGATCAAAGAGCAGAGATGGTGAGACTTTTTAATGGAAATACCACGAATGACATTCCAGAAGTTCGTGGTACTAGCAGTGAGGCTAACACTCCTTTGAGCTCTCTTAGGACTGGCAAGAATACTTTGGCTAGTTCTAGTTTTGGAATGACAAAAGTGGAAAGCAGGGGAAGAAGAAAGGCCATGGGGGCAACCCCCAATCCAATTGTAGACATGTTTGATTCAAAGGCAAGGGAAGAGGCGGATGATGCTATCGAGAAAATTTTTTATGCTTTGGGATCCCATTTCATGTTGCTCGCTCTCCTTATTACAAGGAGGCTATTGCCAAGGTAGCAAAAACAAGTACAAGTTATATGCCCCCTAGAGACACCAAACTGAAAACAATCTTGGATAGAAACTATTCCAAGGTTAATTTGTTGGAGGAGATGAAGGTCACATGGGTGTCACATGGATGTGGCATTATCATGGATGGGTGGACATATATTAGGCACCGTCCACTCATCAATATCATTGTTTCTTGCAAAGATGGACCGTATTTCTTGAGAGCAATTGATTGTTCTAGGAAGCAAAAAGATGTTAAGTTCCAATTTCAAATTTTGAAGGATGTCATTGAGGAGGTTGGACCTTCAAATGTTGTACAGTCATCACAGATGCAACTTATGTGTGCAGAGCAATAGGCAAGCTAGTGGAGCGTGCCTACAATCATATTTATTGGACCTCATGTTGTGTGCATGCCATGAACAATGCACTGAAAGACATAGGGAAGATTCATGGATCGGCAAGATAGTGAATGAGGCCAGGGACATGTAGAAGTTCATATGTAATCACCACACATCATTGGCACTCTTTCGAAGCTTTTCGAAGGAATTCCTCAAACTAGTTGACACCCGCTTTGCATCCTATTTTATTTTGTTGGATAGGATGTTTGAGTTAAAGAGCCCCTGTAAGTTATGATTAGGATTGGACTAGGTGGCGTGAATTCAAGACAGAGCAAGGGAAGAGAGTGAAGGAAGTGGTGGTGAGGGAAACATTTTGGGTTGATGTGAAATACATCACATCAATTATAACTCCAATTTTTAGTGTCATCAAATACGGGGATTCTAACAACCCCGATCTTGATGAGATATATGAGTACATTAACAACATGCTTTGGCAAATAAAGGCAGCTATTCGGTGACGGACCCCACTCACTGAGTTCTAACATGAACATACTCAACCCATCATTCAACATCGATGAAAGAAGTTAAACACCCCACTTCATATGGCTGCATATGTACTTGAATCCCAAATGGTATGTGGAGAGGCCAGGTAGAGTTATCCCTTTGGATGACGATGAGGTGAAGAAAGGCCTTATGAAGGCCTTTAAAAAATGTATAGTCCAGAGGAGGCTTCACAGATCAGGTTGGAGTGGCTCGACTTCACTGAACTTGATGGGTACAAAACTTCAATGAGATGGACAAGGTAAAATTAGCACATGACAAGGCGGTGAATTGGTGGCAATTGTATGGGCGTCCAAGACTGCTGCAAACACTTGCAATTCGCCTCCTTTCCCAAGTTTCTAGCTCCTCTATCTCTGAGAGGAATTGGTCTACATATGGTTGAATCCACTGGGGAAGAGGAATAGGCTTACCCCTACGAGAGGGAAGAAGCTTGTAGTTATACACTGTGCTTTGCATCTTATGGATCACAAGACAATTGAGTACAAACAAAGCCCAACATTACGATGGGATGTAGATCCCAAGGAGCCGAGGCAGGTAGAAGAGGACAATACTATGCAATGGGGATTGATTGGGCTTTCCTTTGAGGACAAGGATGATAGTTCCAAATGAGGAGTTCATGGATGTTGTTTCAAATGTTGATCCGTGCCCAAATGAATCGTAAATAAAGAGAATAAAGGAATGGGAGCTCATAACACGGAATGACTCCTCACCTCGGAACACGGAATGACTCCCCTGCTATCTATTATGCGCGAGCACGGAGTGAATAGGCAGCAGACCAAACAAGCTGTCAGAGTGTAGAAATCAATAGATTTTTAGGCTGAAACTTGTCCTCTTCTTTTTGTAATATTGACAATTGTTGGTGTATTTGAATTTGAGATTAATGATATGAATATCAAATATTGTCAATTGATCAATCACAATGGTTTTATAATTTATTTCAACTTATTTAATTTTTAAGTCTCAAATTGAAATGGTTTTATTAAATTATGTATAATTAATAATTTAAATGTATTTGATATTTATGATTTCAGCTTATTTAAATCTCAAATGGTTTTATTTCATCTTATTTAAGTCTCAAATGGTTTTATTTCAGCTTATTTATATAGTTTAGTCACTATATTTTTATATTTTAAACATTTAGATATTGTTTTAATTAGTCGTCCCGGAATCTTAGGTAATATTGATTTCAACTAGTCTATTCAACTGCCACAGGTTTAGAGGCACGTTTAAGTATGCATTTGAGTAAATTTCAAGCATAGATCCCCAAGTTCAACGTTTTGAACAGTAAAGTGAATGCATTGAGAGTGGTTTTCACGTTTTCCCTTTCCCACTTGGTATTTTCTCCTTGTTCTCTCTATGGCTGTCAAAACTTTGGCACCCAGTCAAACAAGTAATTCTTCAAGTAGTGAATAGTAACAGAAGATACAAGACCAAAGGAAGACATAGGATACACATGAAGAGATGCAACTCTTGCAAAAAGGAATTTCAAAGCATTTCGACTGAAGATCCACCTTCTTGGCTTTATTAAAAGGAAACTTTAGCCATGGAAGGTACAGTACAACACAAAATATTCACTCATCTTCTGTTATCAATTATCAAATAAAATTTACCCTTTCCCACTTCAACATAAAGCGAAAAATCAGTTTTAGAGAGCATACCAAACTAACAATCGGAGATTCTAGTTATGGGGAAAAAAACTTGTTTCACAGAGGGAAAAAACAAAATGCAACTCCATATTCCTTATTCTTAATTTTAGTATAAGGTGCTCAGGAAGGATTTAGTTGCAAGGCCTTTATAATCACTACGCACCTTCCCCTGGAAGATAAATATCCATCCTTATCCATCAATCAACATCATAAGTCTCTTATCATTTTCCAATGGCATCTTCTGCTCCTGCACACAACAGCGAGTCACAAATGTGAATCCTCCTCCGTTATATGGCAATGTTTCTGCCCCTTTGTGCGGTGCCATTGTTGTCGATCAATCCTTCACAACTGCCCTTGGTTGGGACTGCCATACACACAGCACTTCTGTCTCCTGCCCCTCCCAGAAACCCTCAACCCCTGCACAGAAATCTGCCGTATCACTTACTGCAAATGGAGTTAGGGGGCATGGTCATGATCAGAGCACTCAGGCCATGGAAATAGTGGTGGATCAGATGGTGAATGCTGCTCCGTGACTTCAGAATGGATCTAGGGCTCCCAACTCAACTAAACATTCCTCCAACCAAATTGACAAATCATAATCAATCCCTGTTGTTGAATTGGGGGGGAAGTGATAGCAATTGAAGAGCATTATTCGTCTCATACGCTGATTTGAAGGTTTCATTGTTTTTGCCCCAGCCTGGCAGATCTTCATTTTTGGATGTTAGAGAATTGGAAACCCTCTCTCTGGTGAAGTTTTCATTTACCCCTGTGCTCAAGGGTTCTTCATCATGGTTTGTGCATCCGCAAAGACAGAGGATCACTTTTACAGGTGGGTCCCTGTTCATGTGACAGGAAAATCCTTTGCATGAAACCATGGTACCCTACTTTTGACACCACCACAAAATCTTTTTCAGCAACCCCAATTTGGGTCAAGCTGCCGTAGCTTCCACTTCAATTCTAGCAGGCCTCCACCCCTCATTACTATTGGCGACTCCTCCAAAAAATTCCCTTTGCTGCTCCCGAGATGGCTAATCATTCACAGCCCACCTTTGCCTGATTGCATTGAATTAGACCTATCAAAGTGATTGCCAGAGGAACTATAGCTCAAAGTGGGTAATCACATCTGGAAGCAGCAATTGGATTATGAGCAGATAGCATTCAGTGTAGATCGTGTTTTGGTCAGGGACACTTAACAGCTTCATGCCCGAAAACAAAGGTTAAGCAAGCCATGCTTGACAGATGGTGGAAAGGGGGCTGAAGCTCATCATCAGCTGATTAAAAGTTAAAAGTTAAAACTGATTCCTTGAATCATTCTTTGGCTGAAAAACAGGCAACAGATGTCTCGAAACTGCGGCTTAGAATGACCCTATGCAGGTAATTCAGGATGTCTCCACCCAAGTTCCCACCTCTTCTTCTCTCAGCAGTGACACTACTTCCAAAACTCAATGCAGAGTCTGATTTCATCTTCTAAAGATATTGGGATACCTGGAGCAAATATAACCAGGGGAGAATGCACCACGGATGGAAAACTCATCTTCTGCAGCTGACCCCCTTAGAATGGGATCCTCAGTTAATGTTAATGACGAATGGACCACTGTTTCAAATAAAATATCTTTTCCGGAAAAGATGGCCACTTGCCAAATGAATCTTAGGTCTTACAAAAAGAAGGGTGTTCATTGCACCTGCTGCAGCAGCTGGTTCCTTTATTTTGTTGTTGAAGATTGGGATTGCAATTGAACCCTACCGCCTGTTAGATTTTCTTCTTTTCTGTGGATAATTTTTATGGGTAGGGGACCTGTTAAAACCCCTATTTTGTGGATCAAAAGAAAACATCATGCTTCTTATTCAGCAAATCCCTTCCTGTTACAATTATATGATAATAGCGAAAATGCAAATATTCAACTTTGCAATTTCAGATTATTTAAGGTGCAACAGAGGAGGTTAGACCCTCCAATGTAAGTTCAGGCAGTTATCATTCTTGCTATCATTCAGCAAGCAGCCATAATAACGGTTGCTGAAGCAAGCAATATCATATCTATTGCACCCTCTATTGCATGCATGCTCTCAAAAATCACATATCTTCAAATTGATTGTAGCCAATAGAGACATTTAGATGTTTACCTACAACACCCATCTCTCCTAGCTACTAACAGGTCTTATTGGAGAAAGGAGTTCATTCCATATACAGAATCACAGACACATTGCACTAATTACTTCATACTATTGGAGAAGATGGTTCAGATGCAAGACGCAATATAGTTATTAATTAATATAAAGGGACTAAAAGCAAGTTTATAAGGCAAGAAATATTAATGAGGATTTGCAGGCAGTTTTAAGCATGTAGTTGCAATCACCACCACAGTAAAGGAGGTCAGAAATACTGTAGCCGTGAATTCCTCTTAGTCTGAGAGAGCAAATTGATGCAGATCAAATCCATCATTTGTGGGAGGGGATCCTGCTTTAGATTTTTATAATGAGCTTTGACAAGTCATATGGAAGTGGTGGGAAAGGATGAGCACATCTCTCCACACAACAACCTATGCATTTAACACAAGGAGAGTGCCTCCGATTGATGACTGAAAAGTCAAGGACAAGCTACCGCCATAAATATATTTACTATTGATGAGGATAGGGTGCTTCAAAAAGAGTTCTTAGCTTTAACAAAACTTAGAGGCTTCATCAATGTTATGAATGCAATGGGAGTAAAGTTCTACACCTCTAGTAACTTGCTGTTTGTCTTGTTCTGAGATTCTTGCTTCCCTAATGTTGGAAGGCAATGGTCTGCTTGAAATTTCATTCGCTATAAAGAGGAATGGAATACCATAAATAAGTTTACTATTGATGAGGATAGGGTGCTTCAACAAGAGTTCTTAGCTTTAACAAAACTTAGAGGCTTCATCAATGTTATGAATGCAATGGGAGTAAAGTTCTACACCTCTAGTAGCTTGATATTTGCCTTGTTCTAAGGTTCTTGCTTTCCTATTGTTGGAAGGCGATGCTCTGCTTGAAATTTCATTCACTATAAAAAGGAAAGGAATTACCACGTAGAGAGCAGAGAAGCTATGCATAACAACCATTGTTTTCAAATCCAAAAGACTCTAAAGATGACAGAAGGGCTGAGCAATATGATAGGATGTGGACTTGAAGAGTTGCCTCGCTAATCAAAGGAGTGTGGTTAGCTACTGAAGGCTTACTTTTGGCCCTTCGGACATTGAAAAATATATAATGCGCTATGGATAATTCTATTGATAGTAACAACAATGATCAAGCAATATTAGGTCACCTAAAGGTAGAGGTTTGAGCATGGGCTATTTGACCCCTATCAGTGATGTATATCTTCTTTAGCTTTGTGATTTATGTTCTTTTTAGCTTTTGTGTCATTGTGTTGACCAAACATAGTGTTATCATGATTTACAATTGCAGTTTTGGTCTGTCTCTTCAAAAACTTATGACTCAATCATAATTTGCATACTTGGCGAGTACTCACGATTTTTTTGCAAGGCAAGTTTTTATGACTTTTAACTTGCAACTTGACCGGGACAAGTTTTGGGAGTTTCTGTTCAGACCTCTCCACGAGTCCAGCTCATAAACTCGTAGGACACTGACTGTATGCAGTTTTGACACTAACTGCAGTTTTGCCACTCAATTTATGCAGCAAAAACACCACATTTGCTTCTTTTTAAGCCCACAGGCCCATGTGTTTGCATCACACAACATTTGCGTATTCTTTGAATAAAATGGAGGAGTTTATAGCGGACACGTAGAGCGCATTTGATGAATTTTAGGTTTCCAAGTTCTTTTTTCTTCTTTTTTCAAGCATGTAAATTCTTTCTATAATGTTAATATTAGGTTTCTAAACATTATTTACAAGTTTACATGCATTTAACTCCCATATTTCTTTTGGTGATTTATGCTAGTCTTTTTATTTATGAATGAAATTCCTCATTCTTTTCCCTATCGAAGTGGCCAACATTCCCTCACCAGGATCACTCCAGCAGCATAAACAAAATTACATCCATGAAAACTCATGCACGACACACAAACTCAAAAAACATTGCATATACAACTAGGATCACAATTAGTCTCCATATTATTGACTGCTCTCAAATGTACACTCCTCCATATGAAAATACAAGAGGAGTGCCTACGAAAAGCTTAAGAGGTTGTTTCACAATAACAAATTGGTTATTGTGAGCACCTCAAGAATAGGAAAATCCCCCAAGAATGTGGATCAAACAAATTCCACATACATGTGAGGGATTATCTCCAACAATAATTAAACAAACTCCCAAAAATAAGCTTAACTCATGAGTTAGTGTGAACACACACAATCCTAGGCCGGATACAAAATATCTAGATACATGGACCTAGTGTGAACACACAACTTCAACATTCCCTCCACATAGGGTTTATAGTTTAGTTTTTTCTTTTAAGTGTTGTTTTTTTGTATTTGATGTTGAACATTCAACATGTTGCAGGTTAGCATACAATGGCATCCAACTCCACAATAGACTCAACATCAACAAATGGAACCTATCCCACTAGAAGTTGTGACGCCACTTGGAAATATGTCATACTTGGACCGTCCTAAGGGAGTGTGATTTGTACATTTTGCTCTAAGAAGATTTTTGGAGGCATCAATCACCTCAAGTATTGTATCACATGCATTCCTTACCGCAAGGTCAAGCTGTCCCAATGCCACAAAAGAGACAAAATGAGAGATGCAAAGTGATTGCATTCTTGGGTCTGAAAAAAATTAGAGAGGGCAGGGGCACAAGCAGCAGCCCTTGAGCCCGACTAATTTGTAGATATGATAGATATTGTGGGCTCTAATCATTGTTCACACATATGAGCCACATCTACCTCATCTAGTTCAAGTAAAGCCCAGTCATATGGTTTTTTTTGTACCTAGAAACAAACATGGAACACAACTTTCATTGCAAGGTATGGAGTGGAACAAGGAGGTGCACCAAGAAACAAATAAGGCGTGTGCAAATTTATCGCATTACAACAACCTTCGCATCAACACAATGAAGACTCTATAATGAGAGTATTTGGCGATACCGTTGACAATTGCAGGGAAAGGGTAAAGGCGACCTCTCCAAAAGACTTAAGTGGCTGATCCAAAATGTTGTTGTATATGCAACGTCGTCGATTCTGAAAGAACAAAAGAAGCAATACCGAAATTTCGAATAAACCATTCTTTTAGATGCATGGATAGATGGAAGGAACCGCACCCTTATCAATTTTTAGCGGCTTTAAATGGAGAGACGGTTTTCTTGAAATTAATTGATGTCTCTAACAAAGTAAAGAATATTGAAACTTTGAGCCTAAAACATCACAAAATACATTTATAATCACCTTTGGGTTCTAAGTTTGATGAGATATCACACCAAGGGAAAAGAGTTTATGCGAGTGGGTGTCACAAGGTTTCCAACTAACCCCTTAACATTACAATTTATTTTTAGTTTGTTGACACCATTGAAACAAATGTTTGTGAATCAAGCATGGCTAGACTTAACATATTCAAAGAAAGTTGATGAAAAGAAGACCGCAAAGATACTTTTTGAAGATGCCTTTACAAAAAGAGTTCTGAGAGATAATCAAGATAACTTCAAACATCAATTTAAATTTCAAGTCGATTCCTTTATTTTCAATTTTTAAAAGTATTTACTTGATTATAAATTTATAATTTTAATTTGTTTGTAGGCGTCGGATTGCGTTTGGTGGATAGGAAGAAAACCCCAATGAGATACATTTGAGAGGCCATGGATAGAGCCAAAGAGGCCATCCAAAACTATTAAAGAGGGTTAGAGATAGATTTAATCACATTTGGGAGATAATTGATTGGTGGAACAATCAACTCCACCAAACCATCATGCGGTGGCGTACTTACCTCAACTCCAGTTTTAATTCTCCTATGGCTTCACGGATATTAATGGCAAGGTTATGGAGGGCCTCTCAACATACATTGAAAGGATGAAACATGAGGTCGGGGTGAGGGACCTCATTATTTCAAAGTTACAAAATTACAAGTAGGCTACGCGGGGTCTTTTGTTTGCCTCTATCTATTTGAGAGAGATCCACCCGGACACACCCGTAACAAAAGATTGGAGTCTTTACTTATATCTTACAAGATTACAAATTTACAATTATTAATTACTTACAAACTTTTGAATAATTTGTTTGTTGGTTTTGTGTGAAGATTGGGATAAAAATAACCCCAAATCTTAAAAAGTTGGCCCTCTAAATTTTATTTCATCCTTGTAGTGCTTCCGGATGTAAGTGCAACTAGTGTTTTTAGAAATTCACATGAAGAAGCGTAACAAGTTGACTCGACGACACCTCAATGACCTAGCTTTTATACAATACAACCTTCGGTTTCGCACAAGAGAGGTGAAGGACACATCACAAGAGCCTATTGATTTGAATGAGATTGATCCCTACAAAGATTGGACCCCACAAGATGAGACCCCCTTATTCATAGAGGACGAGATTGTTGATTTCGATAGGCAAGCTATGGAGGGTGTGGATACAACGGAAGCATGAAAGATTGGAATGGATGACATCATTGTAGATTCTTGTAATTTTTAACTCGCATGGATATGCAATTTATCATCATAAAAGCATAACACTTATCAATTGGTTGTTGTGTTAGCATAATGATGTGATCTTGTACTCTAGCATAATGATGTGATTTTGTACTTTATTTATACTCGGATCTAATAGAAAACACTTCTCCAATGTTTCTGAGACTCATTTGATACATTTTGTGATTGTATTTTGTATAAAATGTTTTTTTTTTTTTTAAGATTTAAGTATTTTTCAAGTTGTAGAGCTTTGCTTGAGTTGTGGCCAATTCGGAAAAAAATTGGTTTGTCAAGTCCGAGTACACAAACTATGGATTCAATAGATCAGCATTTCAACAACCCCATGTAGGCTGTTTCAACAATTATTTAATTTTGATGTATGTAGTACATAGTCATTGGATCTTTAATATTGAATAGCCATTGCTGGCATCAAAATTCAATATTTCATTTCATTACATTTCAATCTTGGGTATCTATTTCTAGTTTTAAATCTCCGATAACTGTTTTTTTTTTTTTTTTTGCTTTCATCACCAAGCTTATCCCCTCCAAATTGCCCATCCCCAAGACTTAGCATAGCATAGGCTGATATAGTTATGATTACTTCCATAATCATATCTAGTTTAAAATTGTGACTCTCCAGCCCAAATTTTCATTTCTCCTGTTAGAAAAATTCAATTATCACTATTAAGCTGGTTCACATGGCTTCATCAGAAAGTTGATTTCACCAAAGTTGATCAGCCAGTAGAGCGCTTCATCCAAACAACATGGCCATTATGGTCCATGAGGAGGAAGACATGTCTTGTAAATTCAAATCCTGCCCCAAGGTCAAATGTATAGCTTGCATAAGATGACTCCAGCTTAGGATTCGCCCCAAGCATGCATTCATAATGCCAGCATAGAAAAACACACCATAAACATATTGAGCCATGGAATCAACTATATACATCAGATACAGCAATGACTGACAACATAACATAATGCACACCCTAAAGTCACAGAGGTCCAAGGAACAGCCAGAATTCAAATTCAAATATAAATATGGAGATGAAAACAATAGAAAACCGGAAAGAAAAATCATAACAATCAGAAAGCATCTTCTTTAACCCAGACACTTATCAGATCAGAAACCTGCAACGAAGAAATGCTCCAAATCTGGGTAAACAGGGATCCTCTACTTCATCAAAATGCAGAAGAACAATGAAAAACTATCTCTGCCAGTGTCCTCAGAAACTGCAGGATATCTAGAAAAAGGGCTCATACAGCTTTCCCAGAAGGCTAGGAAAACATGAACACTTGTCCTTCCAAATGAAGGCTTGAAACTCCGCCGAGTTAAATATGATTAAAAATGAAAATTTTGGCACCGTTTGCACAATTAAAGAGAGATGGACTTGCATACCACTTTTTCTGCCCCTGTTACAAATGAGTTTCAAACATTATCTGAGTGGCACGGCACAAACACTCAAGTGTGAATAAAAGATTTGGCCGAAGACAAAGCCAGCCACCGTAGTGATAACAAATACAATAGATCGAGATAAAGACATTTCAAACCCCTATAGATCAGAAGTGTAACTGGTCTTCAACAATCAGAAAACAATGTCTGAGATAAGTGAATTGATGTCAAAGCTTGATGCTTTTCTTAAGTTTTGTAGTTTTTCCCAAGTGTCCTGGTCCTACAGAATAGTTTTCTTTTGTCATTACTAAAGGTTCTACTGTCTGTTTGGTTTTTTGTGTTAGATAATTCTTGGGTTACTTGGTTTATATCATTGGGTTCAACATTCTTCTGGGAATTATTTTGATGGTTTCAGAGTCATAGGTTTATAAAAGAACTTTAGAGTTATAATTTTGCTCTTACTTCAATGTTTCGAGGGTTTTTGATAAATGTTACTGGACAGTTAAAACTGACATTGTCAATTCCTTGTATATAAATTCTACTTATCGTGGGCTATTTCAATGTTGATAAAACATTCAGAAAAAGCCTAAAGGTATTACTATGTACTGAGCCAAAAAGAAGGGGTGGGGCAAACTAGTAAAAATGGTGTCTTATTTATACAATTCAATTTGTGCATGTTCTATCGCGCAGCCAATTTCCCTTGTGTTTGAACCAAACCCAGGAAGTGATCCGTAAACTAACACTGATCCCGTATATAAATAGTTTATCAAAACGGATCCTTATTAATTTTCTCAATTTCCGATGTTTCAAATAGAAATTGACTTTGAAATAGAACAGATGAAGAGTGATTAAAAAACTCATAAATATCCATTCCACAACAGTTTCTTCCAAAATGTCATTTTTTTAACGATTTTGTAATTTTTGCCTTAGATTATCATTAATTCATTTAAAACTGAATTAGAAACTGATAAAGAACAGCGAAACTGAAATCAGAAATGACAAGGAATTAATAACAGAGTTCGCCAGTTGGCTACGTCTCTAGGATCGCTAAAAATGCAATCCGATCCATTAAAATATCATTTGCAAGTACAAATAATAAACTCACAAATAAGCCGATGGGGTGGGAGTGGTGCGGTCAAATCACACGGTTGTGTGTTGGCCCACCCGGTTTCAAACCCCGAGGCACGATCCTCCCAAAGGTGGTTTCGCCGCAGGTTGTGGCATCTCTAAATTTGCTGCAGTGGCAGCACTCTGTTCCTCACTGCAGTGGCAGCACTTTGTTCCTCGCTGCAGTGGCAGCTCTTGGCTCTTCGCTGTTGTTGCAGTACTCCTGGTTTGCTTCACTCCGCTGCAGATGCAGCTTGCTGGACTCCTTGTTGATACGCTGCAGTTGCAACACTCCAGAAATTGGCTTCACTTGGTTAGCTGGACTCCTTAATGTAATACGTTGTTGATGCAGCACACCAGATTTAGCTTCACTCGGGTTCCTTGTGTTGGTTCCCATATTGTAAGAAGGATGTGGGTCCTTCTCAAAAAAACCCTCAAATTTACCCTTAATCCAAAAAAATAAACTCACAAATAAAAAATGGACCTTATAACTGCAAATCGAGCTGAAAAACAGATGTGAAGACTCTAACCCTGTCAACAATCGTCTCCAACTACATCCGCGGCTCCGCAAGATGCATCGTCAAATCGAGAACAAAAAACTCTTCAAACGGGAAATGAACATTAAATCTCAGAATTACAAAAAGGCCCAAGCTGATCGTCTCAGAATTCAGAACAACTTACCAGACCTGTCAAAATCCTAAAAATGCCTCTAAATGGGCTAAAAATGCCTAAACATACAAACTGCCCTCTTCATTGCTAACACAGTCATACAACCGACCCTGTTTAAATAACAATTCGCCCCCTTACAACTACTTGTAAGTCACAGGCGAGTTGGTTGGGTGCTTATCTTTTTGCCCAAACGTCGTGGGTTCGAATCCCCCAAAGCAGCATCCATTGCACTTAAGGATGGGAGTATATCTCACATTCAAAGGATGGCGGGGGTGGTTAGGCTTATAATAGCCTGTTGCGCTATGTTTAATTCGTGGCTTCGCCACGTCCGCGTCCGTTTGCCAATGGTGGGGTAAAACCCCATGTGAAGAGCTTGGTTTGGTTGTGTAGCGGCTCGGTCACGGTTGGGGCACAAGAGTCCACCTGGCTCGGCCTATGACTGGAGCGAGTTGGGCTGTTGTAAAACTCGCCAAGTTGTTTCAGTCGAACTGTTGCATTCAATCTTTGAATTGGTTGCATCCATTGACTTGGAACATTCGGTGGGTGACATGTCCCGCCTAGGTGGCAACTTGGAGAATATGAAATGTGTGTTTACCCATAAAGTGCCATTTGTCCTTCAAGCTTGCCACGTGTCAACTGGAAAATGCACCAAAAATAACATAGTGCAAATGGGATAGTGAACACCACCAATAGTAATACGGCGGTCATGTCTCCTTCCTAAACAAGAGTTGACCCCACTGTTGAAACCCAATTTTTGCACATGCATGTCGAAGACCGGAGTATAAAAACTCAAACATCATTTTTGCCTTGCTCTGCTTGCACATTGCCACTTGTCAATTTTTGATAGGTCGATCGGTTGTTCATTGAGCTTGCCGTGGTACCTGCACCTCTATCTACCTGCTAATCTGCGCGGGCTGTATTTTGCACATACGATATCTGTTTTACCCCGTTCAAAATACGACAGAAAGCTTACTCCTAATTCTTTCGTAATGAACAGGTACTGGGAAATTTTGGGAACATTTGTTTACCTAAAATGACCTCCACGTTAGGAAGTGTTGAATTCATACTAAGGAGTCATGCCCATATTTAACCCCTTGATTTATGGACACCTACTGAGCAATGTGGTCCTTTTTCCCCATGACCTCCTATACCATGTTTCATAACAAAGATGTCCCAAACTTAAGCCAACAACATTTCAAGGGTAATTTTCATGGTTCTCTAAATGACTTTGATCCAATGTTTGGCAATATATGCATGTCTTGTAGCACTCTCGAATAAGCCATAAATACATTTATAGATAGACATGGTCACCACTCCCTTTTGGCATATTAAGATTAAAATCACAATTCAAGAAAAATGCCCTTGCATTCTGCTAAATGCACACATTTCAGCTTGGGGCAATTCAAATGTTAAATCAGGGCACAGCTCTGTTTTCTAATCCACAATTGTCTGGTCATCTGTTCAAGAAATCCTACAAAACATAATTTGCATGCCTTTGGTACAAGGTATTTCAATGCAACAGATTTGATTATTTGTATAAAATAAATTGAGAAGCAGACAATGATAGCAAGACCAATTTGAGACGGTAACTGGCATTAGAAGGTACAAATTCAGCATAAGTACTACAGCAGTTCCTAAATACCTTCTGTGGAGGTCCTCAGACTTTATCATAAACAAGTCTTTAATTTACATACAAAGCTTTTCTAAAGTTATCATATTTGCCAAAAGTGCCATGTACAAATAGTAAAATATATGCTTTTAAGTTTTTATCAAATATTGGAATTTAGTATGTAAATTTCTAATTTTATGAAATGGAAAAATTCACTGACTATTGTATACTCTAATATTGTCCAAGGGCTTAGAGAATGTGACCCAAGTTGAAATCCCCCCATTGCAATACGGCACCCCATAAATCTTAAGGGTGTGTGGGGAGCTTGAGGCTTAACAATTACAGTTACTTAAAAGCTTGACCCATTTACAAATATTAGAATGTGATCCAAGCTTGGCCCACCCGCACCATGCTAAAAGTGGCCCATAGTCTCATCCAATAATTACCTAAGCAAAGAAAAACACTTTAAACTGTTGCCTTTGGTTACAGGACTATGAACCCTTCCTAAAATTAAATTCCCTTGTCCTGTTCAAGTTGACATGATTATGGGGTACATTCATGCATGACCTATGATTACAAATCTTATGAATGTGGTCTAAGTTTACCCCACGCCATGTTAAAAGTGGTCCATAGCCTCACCCAAGGTTTACCAGGCAACTAAAAACAGTTTCGATTGTTGTTTTTCAGTACAAGATTATAAACATTTTTAAAGTTGGATTCCTCTGTCTTGTTCAAGTTAACACTACTTGTGAACACCAGTAAAGTCTCGTCTCCCCAGTTGCTCATGAGCCCCATAGCTGATCCTCTTCTGATGAAACTTTTGTCAGAACTTTATTCTTTCCTTTGCTAACAAAAGCCTATTTACTTTTACACGTTTATAATTTATTTCACCTGAACCAGGTACTGTGATTATAGATAAAATGCTACTGCAGATAAAAATGCCTGAGCGCAGATAATTATGCACATGGACTCAGTTAATTTGAGTGTGAAGATACAAAAGAAAAGAGAAATCAGGGATCACTGATGCTATCTTAGTCAAATCATACTCAGTGATTCCTTTTTGCATCTTGATCAAATGCGGTAATAATTCATCGCCAATCTATGTATAGGAAATCTGAAATACAATTAACAATACAATCTAAAGGCAGGACCAAATAATCATAACCCCTGATTTTGAAGATAGAATGGACACTTCATATCAATGCATTAGCCATCAACCATTAGAATTAACATACGTATAGACAATTTTGAGCAAGTGTAAGTCTACCAACCAGTAACAATCACAAAGAAGCAAATTGGGAAGATCCTTCAACAGAATAAGATGTCCATTGATAAAAACTTTTTCTTGATGGTTGAAATTTGTTTAACAAATGACAGAATTTTCCATGTCCTCTGTCTCATTTCTAAATTTCTACAAAGAACTTACTAGTCTGAAATCACAATTTTAGTTTAGTAACATCAATTCATGCAGAGGATAACAATCTTCCAGAGTTAGATGCAAGTAGTGCTGTCTAGAAAAGGTAAGAAAAACATGGGAAGAGTTTAAATAATGACTGTAACAGGATTCCAATGGAAATACTTCTAAAAACAAGAAGGCCATAGAATCAGAAGATACTACCCTGAGAAACTCCTTAATCGTGTCCAATTGATAATAATCCAACTATTAGTTCCAACTTTTCAACTAAATACGATGGCAGCATGTTAGTAAGGTTGTCGTTGCTGTCACGCTAATGCTAACAATCTACCGAGGTAAGTCACAAGTAGAGTTAGCAAAGAAAGGTTTGAAAACGTGGGGAGAGTTTAAACGATAAATATAACAAGAGTGTAATGAAGATATTCGAAATACAATTGGAATGGGAAAAAAGCAAAGTATCAAAGGCTTCCATTTACAAGATTTAGGAAAAAAATCAATTAACATTGTTATTAAATACCTTTTCACATTATTTGTCATTATAAACAGCTAAACATCATCTCGTCATATTAAATGGAGCGACTTCAGTTTCATGTCAGATTCACTTAATTGAAAATTAAAAATTAATAAAATCAGAGAGACCGGTCTTCGTATCATGAAATAGATGATAAAATGTAGCTTAGTTACCTATGGTTGATAAATCTTGCAACATTTCCATAATGGGTGGCATCCAAGCAAAGGGCCTCTTCGTCCTTAAGAACGCCTTCAGAGCACCAATCTGCATCCAAGAGCACTGGGTAGTGGTGCTTTTCATCGCCCATTCGTTCATTGTTTCTATTGTATAGCTCAGTGTTTGTTAAAATTTCACCGACATACTCGCACAAAAAGGCACCTCTAGGTATTTCTTCAAGGGTGCGAACACCCCATCCCTTCCCTTCTGGAGTGAAGAAGACCTGCACAAAATTTGAAGTTGCAATGCCTTAATCTTTAATCTCTAATGCACAAGACATAAAGCTGACATAACAACACTAAAGTCTAAAACATATTAACAAAATCTCCAAATTCATGTCTAAATCATCCCTCTCTCTCACACCTCTACTCAACATGCCCCACCCTATTCATCCCATCCTCTCATTCTCAGTGATAGTATTATACCTTTGGAGTTCCATTACTCGTTTATACTAACAAGCTAAAAGGTATGCCATGTTTTGCAGAATGTTTACAGAGCAAATAAAAGAAGAATGTTTCGTCTTTTCCTAAGCTTTAAAATAATCATATCATCACAAAGTCTCCCTTACCCTTCCTTCCCTAACAAAGCAAGTAATATAATTTGTCAACTACAAACGATAGTTGAAGCTTTGCCCTAGTTCACATGGTAATCTTACCTGTAATTTATGAGTAATTCCTCTCTGTACCACACGATTTCCACATTTCTTATTGCAGCCACATTTACTCCAGCATTCCTTAATAAATTTTCTAATCAAATGCCCCTTACAAGGATCAGGTTTGCACTCGTTCTTTATCCTCTCAATCGGGCAATCTTTACAATGGAAATAATGATGTGGTTTAGGCTTCAAATGCAAAGACATTGCATCCTCAATGAATTCTTTCTTCAGAGTACCATCCCTTGTATAGGCATACTCACCTCCTGTCTCTCTGGCACATGCACATGTTATAGGCGATTCCAAGCAATTGCCAGAGCAACCTGAACAGCAGTCATCATCGCCAATTCGAGCAAGAGAAAATTGACGTATGCATTTTGATAAACAATGCTCTTTTGTATATACTGAAATGGAGGGGGAATTCTCACTGGATATCTCATTCACAATTGGGATCAGGAAGATCTCTTCACCCCTAAATATGTCCTTCATATCATGCATTAGTCTTGATGAGTCAACATCTAGCCTGCATGGTTCAAGACTAATTAATGTTGTACACCTGGCAGCGTTATTCTTTGAATCGGCATGATCATCGCCTTTACCAGCTACTGGAGTTTCCCTATTTTCTTGATTGATTCTTGGACTCCGGCGAATTTTGACTTTATCATTTGGCAATAAAAGATTGGTTGCCACTGAGACAGCCTGAGTATGGCTTTCAATGCAAATTTGACTTTTCCTCGTTTTTAAAAACTGCTGACAAAGCTTTTCCATCAACTTCGTAGGTGGAAAATTTGGTACAAGAATTTTTAAGTTTTGAAGTGTTTGGACTTCAACCATTTTGAGTACTCTGTCTGTGCATAGTAGCTGCGGTATGTCTGTTTCTGTGCCACCAGTGTTATAATCAGAGTTTGTTTGTCTATTTCCTGAAACATGAAGACTCTTGTTATATTCTAGACATGCCAGTTCATGACCTGATTTTTCACAATCATTATTGCATTCTAATGGCTGCATATGATCTGATAGTGATTCTTCAATGCCATTATTGTATTCGACACAAAGTTGCATATGACCTGATCCTTTAAGATCATTGTCATAACGTAAAAATGGTCGTTCTAGACAAGGAACAGTTGCTTTGTGATTAATCACTGACAGCTGAGTTTCTGGTCTTTCTGAAAGAAACTCGGAAGACAAATCTTCATCGTCATCTATTTCCATATATGCATCAGCTATTGCCCCTAGGCCATTATAACAGTGCTGCGAACTTCCCTGCACTTCATAGGCTTCATCATTTCTTTGCAATCCTTCAGAATCACAGCCGTTCTGTGCTGCTTATGAAAGAAACACAGTCAGAAGCATGTTGAATGATGTACATACAAGGATAAGCAGAAACAGAGAATTATGCTAAGTAATGGCATGCTGCAAAAATGATTGAAGCAGATATCAAATACGAATAGGACTGACATCGTTAAATGGGACGAACTCAAATGATATATTATCAAGGCTTTTAAGTGAAGATCCCATGTTCAGAAGTGTACAAATGTTGAAATATGGGTAAACTACCGCATGCAATTTTGGGTGGAGTGTAACCCATCGGACAAGTCATGGATGAATTTGATGGAAAAGATACCCCTAGTTTGTAGCATCTAAGCCGCAGAAGACCCTGTGATGGGAATTTACCAACCTAACCCAAAAGAAAAAAAGAAAAACAAGCAAATAGAACCCACATTGACCAACAAACTAGGGCAGACTCGTGCAAAACAGTCAGTACTATCCCCACTGTAGCCGTTCCTTTGATTTGGTTACTGATACCCACAAGTACTACTCAAACCTCCCTTTTGAAGAACGTACATTTGCCTATTATCTCACAAAATGAAGAGCACTTATGTTTATCCAACCCCTCCCTTAAGGTAAAAACAAGAAATTTTTTGAAGTTAAGCAACAGCCAGTGTTGCATGTGGGTGTGCAATTTAGGACTCCTCAAGCATACCGCTTACAATGCAGATTAAGAAAAAGAAAGAAAGATAATTATTAAACGCACCATTTTGATTGGGGTTGGAAGGCATGTTCACAGCGGCTGCTGAAACCATGCCAAGGCGGTTGCTGTCACAACCCTGATGCTCATTCTGCTTCTTTACCGCACTTGCAGGAAAACCCCTTCACTCTCACATTCGAATTCGGTACTCATACTCTTGTCTTCAACGATGGGGTGCCAAAACAGGTAATGCCACTAGTTGGATCCATTTCTTCATCCACCGCTTCTATTTTAGGTTTTTTCAAAACAAAGGGAGGCGGAGCCGGAGCTGGAGCCGGAGCCAGAGACGGAGGCGGTGGCGGTGGCAGAGCCAGAGGCGCAGGCGCCGGCAGAGACAGAGGTGGAGCCATAGAGATGGGCGCCTCGTGTACAATTCCCTTGCCCCTTTCATCCTCATTTGGATGAGAATATTGATGTCCCACAATCTCCTTGCCTTTCCCCTTCACATCAACCAGCTCCATCTCACGCCCTGCCTCTGGCTCTGGTTCTGGCTCTAGTTTGATTTTCTTTTTTACGGGAGGGCATCTTCTCCTGCTGCTGCTAGTGGTGGGAGAAGAGTCGTCAATGTCAAATTGGGTGCGTTTTTCCTCGACAAGCACGGGTTCGAGGCTTGATCCACCTCCTCGTTCCTTCTCCTGGTGGACTACACGGGTAATAACCACACTTCGAGCTCGAGTGAGAGGAGGCACATATTCATGCTCGTTCTGTACTTCTCCTTCGTCCTTCTCCTCCCCCGCCTCCCCCTCGCTGTCGCTGTCCACCACATTCTTACAATTTTTCCTTTTCCTCTTTGTTTTCTTCCTCTGCTCCTGAAACACAAACACATACACAGTCAGGTGTAACCCTAAATGGTTGCAAGCTAAATTGCAATGCATAGACATTACCACCTCTAATTCGTCGTCGTCGTCGTCGTCGTCGTCTTGTTCTTTCCCATCGTACTCGAACACGGCGTCTGCAAGCACCCTGTAATGTTCGGCCTCTATAAGCTCCCATCCATTGTCATACAACTGTAAGAGAACAATGTTAGAAAGAAGACAACAAACAATGAATTTCGGAGAAAATTTCAATTTTGAAGGAAAAAGAAGCAGCTGCGGGCAAACAGACCCGCAAAAGATGCTTGAGAACAGGACTGACGGCACTGCTGGTGAGTCCAATTGCCCTCATGGCTCTGAGAGCTCTGTTGAATCTCTCGTTTGCCATTTTCAGGTGACACGGTGAGCGAAAGGAGGAAGATGGGTTTCAATTAAACGATATTGGCACTGTAATCCAGTACAAGCCAATGTCGTGTCATGCCATAATTAACCCGTGCTCCACTCACCATCTTTCTCGATGCATTAATAATCATCATTTTAATTATGGCATTTTGCAGAGTAATTTCCCATTAATCGTATTTTCCTTTTAGCCAAACCATAATGATAGAAAAGGTCATTGAGTTGTAGATGGGAGATGAGTTCGTTGAAGGCTTTACAGGGTACTCCCTTTGACTCTTCCGTCACGTGGACGTCATTAAAATCTTTCATTTCATTTCATTTAACCCAACTTAGAAATCCTCCTTGAGGTTTGAAGCTGATTGCACTTGTTTGGTTATATTTATATTGTCTGAAAAAATATATTAAAATTAATTTTCGTAAATTACATCTTAAATGTATAATTGAAATGTTGTAGATAGGAAGTGAGGTGGTGAGAAAAATATTGAATAGAAAGAAAATGAATGTAAAGATAAGTGGAAAACAAAATAAAGGCGAAATGATATGTGTAGTGTATAGTAAAACAAAATTAAGAGTATTGATTTGAGTGATTACAAGTATGGTTAATGGGTAGAAGAGAAGTATAAATGTGGGGAAGAAACTTTTGATTATAAATATGGTTAAAGGATAAAAGGAAATATAAATGCATGGAATAAACTTTTGGTAGGATCAAGAATGTCATGTCAATAGTGTATTTTAAACAATTATGTAGCTAAAATTGAATATTACGAATTTATTAGAGGTAAGCATTTCAATAGTTTGAATGAGACATATGTGTTTATTTTTAACTTCCAAAGCATCCATTAATTAAATCTATTTTTTGATGGTTCTTTCTAAAAATGGGTAAAGAAGACAACTTCCTCTATTTAATAGCACCAAACAAGTGTAATTACTCTATAAAACTATATTGATCCCCGTGTACAAACCGACACATGGAGATAGATTCTCGATCAACAATCCAACTTTAATGTTGGGATTTGAAATTTTGATTTAATCATTCTTTCCATAACAAAGCGACTTAACGGTGACGTAAAGGAGACTTTAAATCCATTTTACGTAGGAAAATGTTGGAAAACGATGAAGAGGTAAAATTGTGAGAATTTAAGTGCTTACATGACGATTGATGGCCATGTGTTGTCCGCGTTAACAAAATCGTCCCATGTAACCTAAGTTTTAAATTTGACCCGATTAACTTGGAAGACTTTGTGAAAATATAGTCAACATGAAATTTCAACAATGATTTCCTCAAGAAGAAGTTCCACACAATTATTAACTCTTTTAGTCTGCCACCTTTTCGTTGTAACAACCTTTGTTGAGTATTTAGATGTCATTCGCTTACTCCCATAGTGAGTTGAAAAGGCTTCCTATAAACCATTAAAGCATATGACTTTTTGATGTTATGTGAATCTTGGAGACACAACCAAAGATAAGTTAAAACTATTATTTACCGGGTGATGGATGGAACATTGAAAATCATTGAAGATAAGCGTTGAAAGGAGACAAGGAAGAGATGAGTTCATTAAAGGCTTTACAGGTACACCCAAACTCACCGAACGACTCAGGAAATCCTCGGTTCTTGTCTCGTTGGGTACTTGAGGTTTGAAGCTAATTGCACTAGCTTGCTTATATTTATATTGTTTGAAAAATATATTAAATCAATTTTTGTAAACTACATCTCAAATTTACAATGGAAATGTCATATAGAGGAAGTGAGGTAAATAGAAAAATATTGAATAGAAAGAAAATGAATTGGAAAGATAAAGAAGTGGAAAACAAAAAACAAAAGGTGAAATGATGTGAATCAAGTGTATAGTAAAGCAAAATTAAGAGTATTGATTAGAGGGATTACAAGCATGGTTAATGGGTAGAAGGGAAGTATAAATGTGGTGAATAAAGTTTTGATTATAAACATGGTTAGAGGATAAGAGGAAAATCAAAATGCATGGAATAAACATTTGGTAGGATCAAGAATGTCATGTCAATGGTGTATTTTAAACAATTATGTAGCTAAAATTGAATATTATGAATTTATTAGAGGTAAGCATTTCAATAGTTTGAACGAGATAGATGTGTTTATTTTTCAACTTCCAAAGCATCCTTTGATTAAATCTATTTTCTCGTGGTTCTTTCTATAAATGGGTAAAGAAGGCAACCTCCTTTATTTAATAGCACCAAACAAGTTTAATTACTCTATAAAACTATATTGATCCTCGTGTACAAATTGGCACATGGAAATATAGATTCTAAATCGATAAATCCAACTTTAATGTTGGGATTTGAAAATTTGATTTAATCATTTTTTCCATAACAAAGTGACTTAAAGGTGACATAAAGGAGATTTTAATTCCAATTTTACGTAGGTAAAATGTTGGAAAATGACGAAGAGGTAAAAATGTGAGAATTTAAGTGCTTACACGATGATTGATGGCCATGTGTTGTCCACGTTAACGGAATTGTTCCCTGTAACCCAAGTTTTAAATTTGACCCAATTAACTTGGAAAACTTTGTGAAAATATAGTCAACACAAAATTTCAACAATGATTTCCTCAAGAAGTTCCACACACATATCAATTTTTTTGTCTACCACCTTTTCGTTGTAATAACCTTTGTTGAGTATTTAGATGGCATTCGCTTACTCCCATAATGAGTTGAAAAGGCTTCCATGTAAGCCATTAAAGCATATGAATTTTTGATGTTATGTGAATCTTGGAGACAATTTAACTAAAGATAAGGTAAAACTATTATTTACCAGGCAATGGATGAAACGTTGAAAATCATTGAAGAGAAGCGTTGAAAGGAGACAAGGAAGAAATAAAAATGTGAGAATGCAAGTGTGTGAAAAATGTGGCAATTGATGGCCACATGTTGTCCACATTAATGGAAATGTCATTTATAACCTGGGTAGGATTTAAATTTGACAATCACCTAAGGTTGACAAACATTTTTTTGTTATGGAATTTTTTTAATATTACCTTTAAATTATTCACAATAGCACTATTATTATGATATTGGTTGTCCATAACCATTTCCTCATAAAAGTCTCAAGATAAAGCAAAAATACAACCACTTATAACTATGAGACTCCAACATGAAAATTTCAATATCTTCTTGTTGAGCAAGTGTCGCTTTAGTTAAACAAGATAACATGACCGTCATTATAGCGATCTACAACAAGTTACTTCTACAATTACACTTCTCCCACACTTTATGAAAGTGTGGAGAAGATCAATTATATTTTTGATACATGAAAAACACTTTGAACTTATAAAGTTTTGTGAAGATGGGGTCAATATAAAAGTTCAACAATGATTTCCTTATGAAGAAGATCAACATGATTTTAATTATTTTGGTGTACTACGTTTTGGTTTTGAAAACCTTTGTTGAATATGTCATTCGCTAACTCTCATTGTGAGTTGAAAAGACTTTTTGTAAGCCATTGAAGTTGTAGAAAAATAAATTGGTAAGTTATCCTTTAAGCAATGACAAGTTCGGCTATGCTCCATTCTTAAGACAAATGCTCACATTCTAAGTCCAATCGGTACATATGTTTAACTCTTTCATGACTTGCTCATATACATACACTACTTTGTCATAAACTTAGGAAATATTAATATAATCAAAGTAATAAATCATATGGATGTGAATCATGTTAGAATTTTATGTTTCACATCATACATTTCTTGTCCTAGATCATATAGATTTGGTCGGGATGTGTTATACAGCCTCGGCCAACTTGTATGATCCTAGCTCTTATTATCTTCTAACTTTGATATTAATTTGAATATCATTAGTGTGTCGCTTTTATCTTCCTAAAGTCAGTTTATCATAATAGTTCACCTACAAAAGGCTATACAAGTAAGTCAATATCACTTTCTAACTCACCACACACATGATTTCTCCTTTTGTTATCAAATACTTTGATAAAGGTATTACGCAAGTATCTAGGGTCTCTACTTTGTTGTTGGTGATTAAAGGTTATGTGAACAAGAGTGACATAACCAATCATAGTTGTACATTTTCAAGTAAGATTGTATACTAGTTGTAAGGTCTTGCACCAACTCGTTTATAGTCTTAGTATTAATAACGAAGCATTTCCAATTTCTAATATGTATTTTCCACCTATCTACACATCTAAATATCCCTTGTTCTAACTTGTACAACTAAGGCTTCATCTCCTCTTGTGTATTTAAGCTATTATTTCATCGTTTATCATTGTTGTAAGTATTAATGTGTTGTTCTAATTATGTATGGTTAATGGTGAATTAATTAGATCGATTAATCTCCTATAATGAACCTTTGCATCATATATATTGTTGCATGCTTTTCATAACATAAACTAATTAGGTGTAAACACAAGTAGACATTTTTTGATTTTATGTAAATCCTGAATTATTTCATTTAAGGAAAAGTTAAAACTATTATTGACAAATGGATGGATGGAACAATGAAAACATTGAAGAGAATCATTAAAAGGAGATGATGAAGAGGTTAAAATGTAAGAATGCAAAGTGGTTGTGAAAATGTGGTGGGTGATGGCCAATGTTTTTAACATTAATAGAATTGTATTTTATAACCTAATTCAATTGATAGTACCTACAATTGACATAAAACTTCTCAATGATGGAAAATTTTCAAAACTACCTTCAAATTGTTTAAATTAGTACTATTATGACAATGTTAATTGTCCAACAATCCCTCCCTACAAAAATTCTTGTGAATAACCATCATTATCCATTTATTATATTGTAAAGACCTCATCTTCTCAAACCCTTGACCTCACTAGAATTCACAAACCCCGCCTAACAACTTATAGGGAATAAAACCCACATCAGACGTTATAATGTAGGGAAAATGACCAAAAGATGGGTTTTTAATCAAATGCTAGCAAGTTTTATGGGTGCTTAAACATGGACAAAGAAATGAAACAATATTTACTCTCTCGAAATATGTTAATTAACTTTGAATGTAAGCATACTAGGAAGGAAAACAAATTGCAGATGTTGTATTATAGTCAATTGTAAATTTTTTTATGAATTATAATGTAATGATTAAGGTTCCCGTAGATGATTTACATCAATAAGTGAAGTATAACATAAGTTTTAAATAAGATTTATCAATTAGTTGACCTAAATTTGATAGAAATCCAAATTCAAAACAAGTTTCGTAAGTGTTCAAAGTGGGTTGTATTTTTGTTCCATTATGGTAAAAATATGCATTTTTGGAAGATAACGATAATGATTACTAAACTATGTGTCATATGTTAGAAAATTAATTAAGGAAATCAAACTATAATATCGAGCAATTTGGGGTTTCATGCGTATAATGGGAGTAAAGCAAGGGTTTAAATTTGATAGTCACATATGGCCATCAAATATTTTTCAATGATAGTAATTTTTTAGTATTGCCCTTAAAATTATATGTAGAATTACTATTATTGCAATATCAATAAAAATTTAAAAGGACATTCACTAATATTCTAAAAATTTAATATATTTTTACGTGTATCAATAGAAGTTATATAAAATTTATATAAATAATGATGGTCATATTTTGAAAATACAAGTAGGTAGATATGATGACATATAAGTTATGAGAATATTATATTCAATATTGCCCTTTAAATTGTTCGTGGTACTATTATTATAATATCGATATAAAAATTAGTAATAAAGGCTTTCATAAATTTATGCATATCAATAAGACTTCAATATAGATCTATAAAGTATAGTAGTATTTTAAATCTTTAAATTTGCAAGTTGGAAGAGACATTGATTTTTAATTTTTTTATTCATGAATGAGGGTTGACCGGTCCCTCTCTCCTTTATATTTCATATACCAAACATACACATGCTTAGTTATTACAAGTCGAGTTGATTTGCCTTGAAGATCAATTTTATGAACCATAGAATTCAAGAGGCTAAATCCAGAACCTATCTATAATGTTGGAGGATGAGAAAACATTCACTCTGTAAATGATTACATAAATACAAAACATTACCCCCAAGGGGGAAAACATGACATAGCTAAACACCAAAACCAAAGTGAAGAGAAGATAGTTCAAATTATTTAGGGATAGTGCCCTTCGCCAATGTTCCATCTTTGTCACTGACAAGCCATTCATAGTCCAAGGGGCATGGGGCAACGGGTTCATATGAACTCCCAAGGAAATGTCATGTTGTGCAAGACCGACCATGTGAACAATGAACTTATGGTCCTCGCAACTCTCTTCCTTAAAATTGCAAGTCTTTGAGTCATTAAAATGATGGGAGAGTGTGCAAAAAATTTGGGCACTTAGATACCTCTATAACTTACTGGCTACCTCTTTGATGAGCCTAAATGAACTCAATGCATCCCAAGTTATTGTTGCTACTTGATCCTATATAACTTATGTGTTTATCACATCTAATATGCAATCCAAAATGTCATGGTGCATGCTCGATTCTAGAGAATTCTACTTGGTTGTTGTCCGCTTGCAATCACAATACACCCCATTAAGAACCCATGTATAACAACATACTAGTCTATCTTATAACAAAACTCTTAAATCACACAAGTAACTATGAGGATCATCTGATGAGTGTGTCACTCTACCATAATTTCCTCGTCTTCTTGACCTCTAAACACTACATCATCATCATCATCATCATCTCTTGATGGATAGGCTCCCACTACTCATGCCCACCTATCTCGGCAATAAGATCATTTGTGGCCTCCTTTGTACCCTACTATCTAACTTGGGTCTTGCATAATATGGGTCTTAATATTACCCCCATTGGTGTCCTATAACTTCCTCTTGATCCTTGCATCCACCACTCATCGTACCATCCTCTAGGTCTCCCTTTCCTCTCACCTCTAAAGCACCCTCTTACACAACTACTTACCTATCGAGACTACCCCTAACCTTTATGATATGTGACCACGCCCTCTTCCTTCTTCCATCTATCACTTTTTTATGGCTCCTCGCTATGGGACATGTCTCACTTTATGTGGTCTCAATGGTGGGACACATTCCATTGGTCTCGTTGTCCCTCCTCTCTCTCTTGGGCATGTCATTATTTATATGTTGGGAGATGTGGCGGTATTGCATGTGCTAGCCACCCAAACTATAAAGGAACCCTCTCGATTGGGTGTCTCCACCCACCATACATAATAGCTTATAATATCTAGTATACCCTTTATATCCATTGTATTTTATAAGTGGGCCATTAATTTTCATCCCCAAGACAACTCCCACATCACCTAATCCTTTGGTACATGGATCAAAGACATGTAACTTGTCGACACCACCATTGTTGAGCATCTTTCCCACTAAGTACCCTCATGGAATCCCATACTACTTTTAGTAGTGTCCCTTTAGGATTGTACATCAAAACCTCTTATATATCCATGTTACTAATAAACTAATTTGTCCAATAAACCTTTATTGTCTAACTTGAATCCTATAAAAATCATGCATCAAATACACCCATATAGTAGTCCCCTAGCTAAACCACTTGCCAAAATATAATGCCTCCCTACACACCACTATCGTAAAAAAGTCATTGCTTTATTTGCCTTGTGCACAAGATTTGTACCACAAAAATACTTATCACAACCTTTTAGATATCTAAAATTGTGCAACAAAAAAACAAAACTTAGTCGTAACATCAAAGTGTGTCGGATAGTACTCATCACTACCCGTCATCCACCAAGCTAGGGATCCCCTCTTTGTTGTACTAGATGAAACATCACAAAAATCTCACCCTCGAATAGGTAACCCAAGTATGGCATAAATATCTTCTAGGGTAATATTGGCCTCCAAAGTTTTCTTCCAACCCTCCACATCAAGGTAATAAACCTATGCTCCCAAAGGCCCCAAGAACATTTAAATCATATTAGGATTTGAACCATTTATATAATACCCCCAAAACCGAGGGCTTATAACGCTTTGTCTTTCTTACTATTTATATCTCTTCTAATTACATTTTGATGTGCTTTTCCCTAATTTTCAAACCTTCATATCTTTTTAACAAAAATTCCTCAAATTTTCACAAGAAACACTATACATGTGGTAAATAAATAATGAACATTTTCCCATATTACATGCACATATTCAAAATTCTATTTAAAATTATAATTTCTCACATCTCTTGTTCATTCTCGGTGATCCATTCTATCCTTCCCATGACCTCCTAGCTAGGTGATTTATGTCTTATTTTACTAATTATCTTATAGTGTTTCTTTTCAATCTTGTCTCTTTAGGGTTACAAACACATATTATACCCACAACACAGTAAGTCGAGTGATACCGAAAAGTAAGTATAAGGTAGGTATATTTCATTGAGGGGATTTCATTACTCTTCACTAAATTTATTGTGTCACTTTTAGCATCTACTTTTGATTTTAGGTGTTACATCAGTCTTTTTGTGAAGACTATGTTAATTGTCACTATTGTGCCACTTTCTAACATTTTCTCATATGTAATGGCCACTAATGCATTATCCTCCCGAGTGAGTGCCTTAAAGGGCTTTATGTATATGGGTAGTCAAACTTGGTCACATAACCTATATCACATCACCTTGGAGAGATTTCACTATGTTGTCTTGTATGCCATTGTTACCATATCCTCATTTTGTAATCCCTTGTTTGCATGTTATCCCTATCAGTGGCTATTGGTCTCACACTTTTTACACTCATTCCTAGTCTTCCCATCACTTTTGGTCATTTTGGACCTTTTCCATGTGTTTTTATGTCCCTCCTCCATTCCCCATTGATTTACACCTTGAATCTTGATTTTCCCCAAAGTCGACGAGCTTGACCATGGTTGATGGCATCAGTTTTGTGATTTTAACCACCGACAAGATAGACCATTATTGTTCCCATCAATCATGTTTTAAATATTCACATATATACACATATCACATCTTTTCATTTCATTATCGAATAATCACATCACATAAGAAATTCAAATATTTATGCATATATTCATCCCTACTTGTTGGATGTGAGGTCTTAGAGCTTTCTCTCTTGGATTTGGGTCACCATGGTGAGCTAGGGTACCGAGGTCTTCTTCTCGTGCTTCTCATTCTCCACCCATATTGATTCTCACTCGGTGTTGTTATCTTTGGATAGGATTAATGCATTGGTGGTCACACCATAGGTAAGTATTTCTAAACCTTCTTTGCCTTTATTATTATGCGATAGTTGATCATTCATCGCTTTTGATTAGAGTATATTTATTAGTTTATCACTTTATATTATTTGTGTTATACCCCCATTTATCCAACCTATTCCTTATTTATTCATCCACGTATTTATCTTATGAATCCTAGTAGGATGCCTCTCTTTACTTTGGATATAGGTCTTGGAAACCTATAACTATCTTAGGGTAAGGGGTATTATCCTCTAAATCTTGCACTCCTTCAACATATTCCTATCTATGCCTTATGTGTAGGCCTAGATTTTACCAATATTATTAGTTTAAATAGTTATATTAATGGAGATAAAGAAGGAAACCATGGGGATCCATCTTATCCCATCATACATTTTGAGTGAACCCAATGTGAAGTTTATTACCAATTTGATTTTTCATAAATTATTTTATATATATCTTCATCTCCAACATGATCACATCCTATATAAATTTTCTTGCATGATTGTTCCCTTACGTGACTAATTTTCTCATCGCTTATGCCATCAACTCTTATGGAACACTTGTACGAACCGACCTTGTTAGGTTATCTTCTATAATGTGCATCCACTTATCCCAATGTTAGTGTCCCCATGTAACTTTAACACAACCAATCTCATCTTATTCACATCTCATTTTTAAAAAATATTGTGACACCATCATCCCCTCTATAATATTTTTCGCACGATCAATTTGCTTAGAAATATTTTTCCAAAATCTCATTTTCAAACATCCTCTAATCAAAACCTTCATCAATGAAGTATGTAACCAATGATTCTACTAATTCTTTTATTAGGTAGTACCTATATAAAAACATCGATAATGACCCCTTGATACTTTTCCTAAACTCATCCCTCATTACATTGATTTCTCGACCATAGGAATTATTAACAATAAGAAGCAAAAACAACTAGACCATAATATGAACACCAAGTCTGGTATTCATAATCTTGTTTTTGATCTAGAGGAACAAAGTGGACATGAGGATATTATAGGTTTTGATTATCCTTTTTCTATCCAAAATTTTGTAAAGTGTCAAAACCTTCTAACAAAATCATTATGTTTAGAAAGTGTCCAAAATAAGTCAAAACATCCTTAACAAATTTGGTGACTTGTAAGTGTGTTTGGGATAGTTCCAACGAGGGGACACTTGCATGCTACAAATTCCATGCTTATTATGCCAAAATTGTGCTCTATTGATTAGATGAAAAAAATTTACATGCTCAGTGCTATGTAAAAACATGTCTTTGATTCATGTAACATGTGAAAATTTTGACATGATTTTTCCCTCATAAACGTGACGAAACACTCCATAAAACATGAAATAAACCAACCTAGAATATGGTGAATCTACCTTCTAATGAAGAGGAAGGTTTGCTCTACCTATCCACGTGAATTAGGGATTATGTAGTTTTATTTATGCCTATATCCATTTGAGTTAAGTTTTGGTCCTTTGTTCTCCCTATATGCTCAATCGATATATTAATATGATCCTTCTTTTAACACAAAACAATTGATAATGACCAATTTATATAATGGGATAAAAGTTTCAAATTTTCATAAGAGGGTCTAGGGTTGTTGTATTATGTTTTAGAGTGGCTTGGGAATATGTATAGCTCAAGTAGTAATAATCTCTAAGGTTTTACTCCAATGAGTTTCGGTGTAAATAACCTCTACGTTTTTCTTTATATATGTTTCTCTAGGTGGATTTCCTCTATAAGATAAACAAAAAATCAAACATAAGACGATGCCATGAAGTCCTCAAAAGAAAGATGGTTTTTTGGAATATGTGGATGCTTTCAGGTTGTCCAATTCATATCGGAATAGAATTAGTGGAGTTGATTTTATCCCACCACACAAAATGACATGAAACTCTCAAAGTAGAGAGATGTGAGTCTCAGAGGGTGTTTGAATGTCTCAAGAAAATTGGAAATGATTCTAAGAAAGTATAAGGGTAATTAGGTAGTAATACAAGTAGTGTGGGACTAGTTGAAATGGGGAAATAATACTAAAAGGAGATAAAAGTGCAAAGTAGTGGCCCAAATTTCCCCATTGATGTCAAAAAATGTTGCACAAGTGTCTTGTATCTAAATCAAGGTAATACATAATTCCCCTTTATTATGGTGTGTGAATAACATTAAAGGGAAAACACATACATGAGAGTGTGTCTTAAGAGAAAAAGGGATGATTTCATTGATGTCTCGATGTGAATGTGTCATTTTCCTTATTCTATGTGTAGCTACAACCAATTGTGAATGCAAGAAAATAGATTATTGTCTGATAAATGTGAAATATGATAAGCAATTTTAAAAATAAAAAAATTGAAATGACAAAAGGAACAAGTAAACCTAGTGGTATGCGAACTAATGATTATTTTTTTTATTGATTTTTTTGGGCTTATTTACCACAATTGGAAAAAAATGTATGAAACACCATTGTCTATCAATAAGAAACATCATTAGTCACACTTTGAGCATAGTGAATGGATAAATATCACTTTCATAATGTCCAATTCTTGTCCAAATAAGGGAACAAATTAGTCCTCAACTCCTTTAGTATATCATTAGTCTCGAATAAGGTGATCCTCGAGTGTAGAAGTAACTTCAAATATATTTATATAAGTTCCTCGCTAGTCTAAAATTAAATAATAAACTAGTTGTATGTTGGGGCCTTTTGAGGTGAGGATTTTTTTCCATATCACTCATCTAAAAATAAAATCACAATGGGCATCATGTGTAACATGTATACAATATAAAGCATGTGTTATAATCATAACAAGAGACTTAGAGATCCATATGCAACAAAAATATGATCACCATCATACATGCAATCATAAAATGCAAAAAGTAGACATCGCAACATTAGTATTTTCCCTATCTATATGTCGATACTAACAAGCATTATGAACTGGACACTACAATAAACATGAACAAATGATTTTAAGTAAACCATAATTTTTCCAAAGTCTTAATGAGATAACAACCACAAAACACATTCTTTTTTCTACCCAAAAATAGAAGTGATTTTTAAGAAAAACATAACTAATCTCAAATGTTTCTAGTTCCTTATTATTCATCCATGCACAATCTCATAACTACTTCACAACCTCATTCAAAAATAAAATTTAATCATAGTTAAATAACATCATGCTTACTATGTTCATAAACAATCAAATCGAGTTTTAGACTTATTCAGTTAATTAACCATAACTAGATCTAAGTTAGCTAATTAAGAAGATGAGGGGGTTCCTTTTGTAGCACATATTTCATATGATACCTACTCGTGTCCTTTATTAACATTATTGTAAACATTGCCCTATAATCTCCATGGCCTTAAAATGAAAAGATTGTTTTAATGTCAAAAAGGTCAAATATTTTATCTTGTCAAACTAATATGAAAGATAAGAGAAAACACACATGTATTATAGAGCTCGATGCTTGAAGATAAATATTAGGATAAGTCATATTTTGATAGGTTTTTACAATGACAAAATTCCCATGTGAATTGATGATCTAGAATAGTATGAAGGATATTAGGCAAGTGATCGTAAATTATGTATTTTAGAAGGTACGAAATGGAGAAAAAATAGAGTTTCTATCGGATGCATGGATCAAACTATATCAATTTCTTAAGGATAATGGGTTCATGGAGGTAAGCAATGAAAATAAACAAAAATAGGGTAGTAAATTGAGAATTGTTTAAAAAGAGAGGATGAGACTACAAGAGAAAAATACAAGCAACTTAATGCACTCCTTCATAGTTTTTGTAATAACAAAATATCATTAAATTGAATTACATATAGAATATGGTACACATAGTGTGAAATAAGATATTAGTTGTTTGTAAATAAGGAATGGACATTCCCCTCTAATCAACACTTTGTGTGGTTAACTCTATAAATATTATGTACTCATTCTCTCCTCAATATTTTCCATGTGTAGGCATCCTCATCTTATCATCTTGCATAAGTCTTCCACATCCTAAGTGTGTTCTTTCAAAATGATCTTCAACTTAAGAAAATTGACCCACAACAATGTGAATCATCGTAATGTGCACTTGATGCTGCAATTGTAAGAACAAACAAATATAAAAGAGAGAGAGAGGTGGAATAATAATATAATGCCATAACATATGAGGTTAATGAGAATGGTTGAGTAAGGAATGAAGAACATCATTTGCATGAAGAGTATGAACAATAACAAGTGCATTGCATAACTAATATTTTTGTCGGTGATAATGTGTAGGTACATAAACAAGAATGAGGAAGAGAAGGTCATCATCCTCAAAGATAATGAGAATGAGGAGAAAGATAGTGACAATGAAGCGATACATGGAGCAATATATTATACCAAAACAACATACTTTTGAAGGAAAACATCCACTCTAATTTAATATAAATGGAATTAAATATTTATTTCAGAGTAACTATTGTAATGTATGATATACAAGTGGTAATATACAATAAAGATGCAAACAAACAAGCATGTACAATATGAAACCCTAAGCAAGAGGAGGATATAGAGTGACTTAGCTGATTTCTGAGCAGTTTGGAAGTGATCTGGGCAGGTGAATAGTTGAAACAAACTGGAAGAAGTGTCGTCAAGGCTCACCTAGAGGTTTCGAGACCTAGAACTCGTGTAGGGTAGGAGCACCCACACGAGGACATGGGCGCACGTGCGCTGTGATCTAGATCAAGGAGCTAGTGTCCACCCGGATGCTCGGGTTTTGATCTCTTCCATGTAGGAGGAGCTTCATTGTTAGTCTGTTAGTCTCGATTTTTATCATAGATTGCGAATGTACCTATAACATTCAAAAGAATTTTCTACCTACACATGTCCAGAAACCACATCAAATCTAATAAAAAATATGTAGAATGTGGATTCGTCAAACTAACTTTGATGGTCACCCAAGAGTGAACTTAGTATTGAGCATTGCACTACATTTTAGACTCCAAGTAGTTCTTGTGTAAATGTGTGTAATGATGTCTAGGATGCCCTTGTGCAATTGCACAATGATAACCGACTAGATCTAGAATGTAACAAATGTATAAAAGTGTGGGATGGAATAGAATAGACTTCCTCTCCTATGTTGTGTATGCAAAATAATGCAACCCTTGTCCCTTAAGAGAGTGTGCTAGATGGATGCTTTGTAATGCTCTTGTGCCTTTGGATGCAAGCTTAGGTGATAGTAGATAATGCTAGTGCTTGGCCCCTTATTTGAGAGCTATAACTATATATATATGTATGTATGATTCCCTTGTTTGAATTTTATAATTGACAACTAAAAGGCCAACCCAAAAGTATAAAAGATGCCCAAGAAGTAAAAGAGACCCAAAAGAGTAAGAAAAGGGGAGAAAAGGTCGGAAAGTGCCTAGGAGGGACAGAGTGCCTGAGCACTAGTGTTCGAGGCCATAAAAGATAAATTAGTCAAATATCGATAGGGTTGTAGGGTGTGTAAGGTCAATAAAAGTATAAGAAACAAAGAAAAAGGCCCAAAAGACATTTTCAATTATTATTTTTCTTGCTTAGGAATCATTTATATATTATTATGCTCTATGACCTAGAAATGTACCCAAGTGCATAGATTTTGTGTCTACACACTCAAAGCAAGATTACCATAAACTTCTAACACATTCATGTTTAGTAGTGACACGAGGGTTGACCACCCAGTAGACCCCATCTTCCATTTCTATCTAACCCATTTTTTAGGAAAATGGAAGGATTGTTTTATCTCTAGATTTGAAAATTTCCACATTAAAGTAAAAGTTTTTTCAAACCTCTTTTTTGGTATTGTATATGAAGATATTCCATATAGGTCATGAAGACAACTAATTGGTAGACCCCAAGACCTTCCACTACATCTGGTCATTAGGGATTGTTTCAACCTATTATTTGGAATTTTGTTGATAGATATTTAAGAATTAAAATTCTTGAAAATAGTTATTATAATCATCTTAGTCTCTTATTGTCATATTATTATGTTGATAAATGTGTTTTAAATTGGACCAAACTAGGAAAAATCGACAAACAATAATCTAGAAATTACATAGGGTCATTTCCATAACAAACAATGTTGTCATGAATCATATCATCACCATTAAAACATTTACACCAATACAAACCAATAATAATACACGATATAGCGGTTAATTTATGACACAACGTATATACTTATGGACATATGGAAAAGTGTAAAATGTGGTGGTTACATATTCAACAACACAAAAATACCACCCGTACATAAAACTCGCCACAAATACAAATGACCACATCCTACAAATAACTCCACTTATCATTTTCCTTCTCTTTTTAAAAATCTAATAATAACCTAGACTCTATAAATTATAATCAATAACAACACAAAACAATACAAATCCAAGGTGATACAACTACAACTCACGAGACACACACACACACACACACACACACACACACATACACATGCATACGCACACACACACACACACACACACATGTACACATATGTGCACACATACACAACGTGCAGACACACACACATGTGCACACACACACGCACATGTGCATGCACATGCACACACACATACATACACACGCACGCATACGCACACACATGTACCCACACACACACACCCATACACACACACACACACACACACACACGCACATGCACATGCACACACACACACATATGCACACACATACATACACACACACCCACCACACACACCCACATATATGCACACACGTACACACACACATGTGCACACACACACACATGCACATGCGCACATACACACATGCACACAAATACATATACATGTACACACACACACACGTGCGCACACACACACACACGCACATACACACATGTACACACACATGCACATACACACACGCACACACACACACATGCATGTGCACACATACACACACTCCACACACATACATACACACATGTACACACGCGTGCACACACACGCGCACTCGCGTGCACACACATGCGCACACACACACATGCACATGCGCACACACACACATGTGCGTACACACACACACACACACACAAACACACACACACACACACACACACCCCCCCACATGAACACACATGCATACACACGTGCGACACACACCCCACCCACATGCCCACATGCGCACACACACACTACACACACATTCACACATTCTCTCTCTCTCTCTCTCACACACACACACACACACATCACACACACACAAATGCACACACACACACATGCACACACACACACACGTTCCAAAGGTAACTTAGTCATTACATTTGTGGGAGATATTAGGCCTCGTACTAAAGATATTTACTCTCCTATGTTAATGTTTTTTCCTTGTCAAATTAAACAACATCATGATTCATGCATTGTTCAATCAACATTCATGCGTAGTGTTCAATCAACATTCCACTAACACTTCATGAAATGAAAGAAAAGTATTCAGTTAATTATTCAAAAAATTGCCATGTTTACCCACCTATATTGATATTGTTAAAATTTATATTGCCAAACTTTCCTCTCTTTCATGTAACTTATAAATCTCTAATTGTGTCGATAGGCATCTCCAAAGTAAATGCACCATGATTACGTCCTAACACAATATAGATAATATACACCAGAGATTGTTGTGGGGAGTCTTTGATATATAATGTGATATCCACCATCCACCCCTATTTTTGTTGGCCTACTACCCGGGAACAATATGTGGTGTGTCAATAGGAAATGTTGAAAATAAAAACAATAAAATCAATCAAGATCATATGACATTCGAAAAATTATCGCCAAGAAACTTTGACATGTATATGCATCAGATACACAATCCCTTTATCCTTAAGCTTATTTAGTAGAGGATTGGGAAACCTTACATTCTAAAAATTCTTAATTGGAGGATGGATATAATCTCCTTCAATTAGAATATGTCAAATATTTCGATGACATCACTTTATATCTTTGCCATGACTATTGGCTTCCCCATATGCACCATCTAGTATATCTATTTAAGATACTCTAAATTTCAAGTGAGATGGCATAGTCACTAAGAGGTCATGTGGTGGTTGGCGACGCTCATTTATAGCCATGTTAATAAAATGAGGAGATTTAAATGAGCACACATTCTAACAATCGATGTTAAATTTCCCAATGTCGGGTTTAACAATATTGGAAAAGTCATCTACATATAAATCGAAAGTGTCATGGCATCCAATGGGGTAGTAATAAATTTTTTTGGCGACCCATGGATCCACTTTGTAAAACATTGAAACTACCTTATTTATTTTGTAGGTGTAGTTTATTCTCTCAGTAGTCATCCGAGACAACTTTGTTGTCCTAATTTATTCTTGTTGAACGAATAGATTACAATCTAGAAATTTTGTGGGGTCATTTCCATAACATGACGATGTTGATATGAATCATATCATCATCGTTAAAACATTTATAATAATGCAAACTAATAATAATACACAATATAAGTTAATTTATGACACTATATATATATATATATATATATATATCTATTATACTTACAAACATTTGGAAGGGTATAAAACACGGTGGTTACTCGCTAATGACAAAAAATACCACCCACACATAAAAATCACTACAAACACAAACATAACTCCACCTACCATTTTCCTTCTCCTTTTAAAACTAATTGAAAATCAAGCTTTGTAAATGCTAAACGATGAAAACACAACACAATGCAAGTCTAACGTGATACAAATACATATATATATGCATTCCACAGTAAATTAGTCATTGTAATTTGTGAGAGATTTAGGTCTCTTACGAAAGATAATGAGTCTTATATGATAATGATTTTTCCTTTTTCAAGTAAACACCATCATGATGCACGGGTAGTGTTTAAGCAATATTCCACAAACACTTTAGAAAATGAATGAAAATAGTCATTTGATTATTCAAAAAAATTCATATTTACCCAACCATATCAATATTATTACAATGTATACCATCAATTGTTTTTCTCCTTCACGTAGCTTACAAAAACATCTAATTACATAGATATGCATCTCCAAATTAGATGCATCGTGACTACATATAGCATGTCACAAATAGTGGACAATGGAGATTGGTTGTGGGGCATCGTTGATACGTGACATCTCACGTTGTCCACCCCTATTTTTGTTGGCCCTTCCTTCCTGGGAATGACATGTGGCGTGGTGATAGCAAATGTTGAAAATAAAAACTACAAAAATAATCCGGATCATACAACGTATGAAAAAGTATCACCAACAAACCTTGGAACTGTAAAGGCATCAACTACACAAGCCCTTTCTCCTTATTTTTATTTAGTAAAGGCTTGGGAAACCTTGTGTCCTTAAAATTATTAATCAAAGGATGGAATTTCTTACCTTCAACCAAAATATGATATTATTTATGACAACATCACATTTTATCTTTGTCATAAGGCATATTGTTGTAAGCGGTTTCTAACTTATCAATATGGGTTCACGGTGTCGAACTATCTTGGTTACTTCCTTATAGACATTAGATATCTTAGGATTGGAAAGACTTTCAATAATTTATTTTATCTGTAATAGGAGGTGCTCTGTGGGGCTTATTTTGAGAAAATATCTTTTGAGATTTAATAAGCAAGCTAGGTTTTCCTCGGTTGCCTTGTCTTGTTATCACGTGTCTAGCGAATCCTCACCTTTTCTATGTAAGATTTTATAGCTTCCTTTATCCTACATTTCTTGACAAGGATGTACTCTACGTAATCTCTATCTTCTTCATTGTTATCTAGTTTTTTGTGGCTTTCCATGTTATTTAGTCGAAGGGTTGAATTTACATTGATTTTGTCCAGGGATTTGAGATTTTAGTGGGGAGAATGTGGACATCGGGGAATGGATTGAGTCTCACCCCATAGGATCAAGTCACCACAATCCTCGATATCATATGAATAACTCAAATTTGGGATTGGGTTATATGTTTTGTTAGGAAATATAATTTATTAGTGCTCCATTATTATAGATATTGTAAAGAGAATAATTACATGAGTAATTATTCACATATTTGGTTGTATTATTTGATAGTTGTGATATTGTTGTGAGTTACAACAATATCACGGATATAGGTAGATTGTTGGAGCAACTTCCTAGAATATAGGAATTGTATCTCATTATATATTGTATGACCCAAAATACATTGAAAATACAGTGTGAATGAAATATTATTCTGTGTAAATATGTTGTTGCACTTTCATTTGGCATCAGAGTGAGCTGAGTAATGGAAGAATTAAAATAGGGGCAGTTGTCATGTGATTTTCTCCTCCTGATGAGGAAGATTAATGCCTCTGTGAAAAAGAGTTTTTTATTGTAAAATGTCTTCACGGGAAGTTTAGTTTGCATAGGATATTTGCAGTGATATGGTGATTTTTATATTGAAAAAAAATTATAGAGTTCATTTATCATCTCTCTTGATCGCACTTTTTGTAGAGAAGGCAAATGTTTTGGTTGAGAAGGTTTTGACTCTTGCCCGAGCTCTTTTATTCTTGAACCACCCTTGGTTTCTTTTATTTGGCGTTGAAATCGTCCCAGGGTGCGTATTTTGTATACTAAGATCTGTGCATAGGCATTTTCTCCAACAAGTTTTTAATATTCCAAAATTCGTGGATCGCCGTTCAAATAGATCAATCAATTCTGCCAGTTCTGTGAAGGATTCATGATGTTTTTATAAATATTTTCCTTTCATTGGTTGCTTTGCATGCAAGCTCAGAACTGGTATATGGTTCCTCAGACAGATATCTCCACTTGATGGCCTGATTTTGTGTTTATTTTGCACGACTCAAAACTGTATCAATGACTGTCAAAGGCTTGCCAAAACTGTGGTGTGACTAAGATATCACATGCCTGCAGATCTCACCATTTTTACATCCACGTGTCTTCCAGATCTTTTATGCTATAAACAATATTTGGATATCATCGACTTCAAAATTTTGTTCTGCAAATCAATTTAAGTATTTGCGCATTTGTTCTGCTCTGAGAGGTCGTTCTTGCGTGTGGAGAGTGTGCGATTCTTTGTTGAAGACCCGGTCTCATATTTTGCATCGTACCTGTCACTAGAGTTCCTGCAGATTCTTGTTTTGACAGAAACTTCTAAATTCAGTTGATTTGGCACGTTTGGCTCTTGATCCATGCAAATCCATGTTTCACTCGTAGACCTGTACATTAATCGATCTCAATCCGAGCTCCATTAGCTCCTGCCGACTTCATCAAAGGTTCTATACACCAATGCACCATTTTTTCTCCAAGTTTGAAATGTGTCTCCATATATCCATGTGCAAGTGTGCAGCGTAGGGGATGGCTTGATAGGAATTCATGCATGGAACACATATCCTATAAAAGACTATTTTACAAATTCACGGTGAATGGTCATAGTTTTCTATAAAGTAGAAGGTACCGGTCATAGCCTCTACATTAATTAAAAGTTTAAATCTCATAATGAATCAACGTTTATTGTTTAGATCAAAATATTAATTGCCATATATATTTAGACCTCATAGTTAAAGAAATTGTATTTGAAAGTCATTTAGTCTTTCATGTGTCTTCTCTAAGAGTTAATGTGTCCAAGTTGTATGGTGTCAAAATTTGTTCAAGTAGTCTTATTTTCAAAGTTTGAGTCAAATTAAATTTGTCTAAGTCCTTTTATGTCTTATAAAAACCAATATTTAATTGGTTTTTCAATCGTTTAATTGTGTCTCTTATTTTGTGAAAAGTTATTATATTTATTATAGAAGTTGTTATTAGGGTGTCATTCGTAAAGAATCAATCAGATTTTCGTCTCATTTCAAGTCTAGTCATGTCATTGTAAATAGTTTAAAGAGTGGTAAAATTGTAAAAAAAAAAAATTGCCTGCATTTCAACTGGATGCACTATTGATGTAATATGACGTCCTTTGATATGCATTTGAGCTCCATGATCAAATCCAAAATAAGCTAACGGCATGGCCTAGGAGAATGGAGGCATCAGAGGTTGGAGGTCATTCAACGACCTCTCGTTAGTTGCAAACGACAATTGGCCGCACAAATGATTTGGTGGCATTTTGTTTATGTTGTGTGTTTGCTTCAGTTTGCAGTTTTCAAGAAGTGAAAATTTCACATTGAGGGGGGAACATGATTCCAATGTTCCATTTCCAGTATGTCAACTTTTCTATGTATGTATGAGCAACAGATTTTAACAAAATTTCCTATGTTATTCCCTGCAGTGAGATGTGATGAGGGTTGAGAATAGTACTTGGCATATCATGATGTGGTTGTAGGTAAACCACTTGAAAACCTTCATTTGTGGTTTGTGGTAAACCAATAGCAAAACCACCATTCTTGGTTGTTGGTAATCCATTCGCAAAACCATCACTTTGTGGTTTGTGGTAAACCAATTGCAAAACCACCATTCTCGGTTTTTGGTCAACCGTTTGCAAAACCATCCCTGAGGTTTGTGATCATCCTGTGAAAATCACCAGATCATGAGCAGGTGCAAGTACAAAGGCAGGTTTTCCCCATGTTCGCACTAAGGGGGGGAATGTTAGGAAATATAATTTATTAGTGCTCCATTATTATAGATATTGTAAAGAGAATAATTACGTGAGTAATTATTCACATATTTGGTTGTATTATTTGATAGTTGTGATATTGTTGTGAGTTACAACAATATCAATATCACGGATATAAATGATTGTTGGAGCAACTTCCTAGAATATAGGAATTGCTTCTCATTATATATTGTATGACCCGGAATACATTGAAAATACAAAGTGTGAATGAAATATTATTACGTGTAAATCATTGCTTTGCACTTTCAGGTTCAAAACTATGTTGCCTCTTCCCTCTCTTTATCAAGCCTATACATTGTGCTGGAAAACAACCATTGCAAATATATTCTATGTTATTTTATCTTAAATTTATCTACACATGTGTACTTGTAAAATAGGAAGAAATCATAATCCTTTATGAAAGGTTTAACACACACCATAATGAGGTATTTATAAAAGCTAGAGATGTATTTTAAATAAGTTGTGAGAGAATACTTTTGTCACACTCATTTGTTTAAAAAGAAGCATTTTGGTTATGTATAGTAGGTTTAAAGGATGCACACCCATGCCTTAAACATGTAAGGGTGATTTGTATAAGGTGAACACCTATTGATTGCATTTGGGAAACAATATCAAAGTCACATGCTAATACACATGACTTCTACCACTTGGAAAACATACGTAATATTTTTGCATTTTTATTATACTCATATAAAGGTTTGCATTAGTTTGGAGATTTTAGAAGATATTTTTGTGAGCTCGAGTGTAGTAAGAAAAATGTGTTACTTTCCTTGTTTGAAATAAAATTAGTGTAAATTCTCAAGTATTTTTCCAATGAATGTGTCACCACATGATGGTGAATACCTTGATAATTTTTTCTTTTTCTTTTCCAAGTTTGACAAATTTATGTGAGGTTGAAGACAAGTTCAGGGCCTATTTTGTTGTCATGTATATAAAGAATTGGACATAACATTTATACTATCAAAATTATAGGTGGGCGACATTAGTCAAAAAAATCTTGCCATATGATTTGAGGTCTTAGATTGGAATGCAAATTCCATATAATTTCAAGTCTCATATTGGAAAAAACTCCATACAATTTCAAGACCCATATCCGAACAATGGTATTAATGAATCTTTTTTGTTATATATTGTTAGAAAGAAGATCAATAATGTACAAGATCTATGGATCATTGAACTTAAGGTCAACATATGTTTCCACATGTCATTCATTATATATGTACTAAACTCATGTTCTATTTGTCATTTTCTTGTGTAAGAACCCTCATTGTGGTTGTGCTAGAAATGTGAGAAAGAAAATCACTTGAAATCAAAGAATTGTGTAAATATTTCTTCTAAATCCTCTTATTTTTTCATCTCACACAACAAACCATTTGACAATGGTGGTTTACATTCACAAAAATTGATTGAATAAGATGAAGGCAAACACATCCATGTCTTTGACTCGAAACAAGAAACTAATAAAAGTAGTACTAGGTCACGTGTTTAAACCTTGACAACAACATTACTAGTAGTGGTGAAGTCAAAAATCACAAGTGGTTGGGAAAACCTTCATATATATAAATTATGTATATAATATTAGAGAATAACATTTAACAAATCAACAATTAGTGCATATTTTTTGATAAATTCCTTATAAAATTTATGAAAATACTCATACACTTCGTTCTCTCTCATCTTCTTTGACCACACACTCATACTTCAAAGCCACATAATGCCAAAAGTTCAAAATAAAAAGCATAATGTTTTACACATGACAATGGTCCAAATTTAATGAGCGTTAAGAACCTCAAATTTTTAGAGGTGGTTTCAAATACAATTCCACAAGGAAAACTATTGTGGTTGATATCCATTATTGCCTTGGCAAGTGTGGAGAATGGATTTAGAAAATAGTCTATAAGAATGGTGTAATTTCACATGAATATCCATTTTTGTGGTTATCAAACTCAACAAATTCATCAACTCGATATGGATCTTGAATATCCTATGCATGTACCTATATCTACGGTATCCCATGACATGCACAATCTGATACCCCTAAAATTTTTGTCTGCTCTAACTTTCCGCAAAACATTAGGGATGACATTGCAAAAAATAAATATTCACATTGAGAGTATTGATTGATTGGGGATTTCTTAATGAGATATCACCAAAGTACGTTGCCTTCTTCTATTTTTGTACCACACCCCTTTTATCCTTCAAACGACTAACAAAATGTCATGTGGTAAGAAAGAAGAGTTACCATATGTTTCAACCATCATTTTCTCCACTCATGGACTTTTTCTCCCTCAATCCCCTTCTCCATCACCCCTTTTCCTCCTTTAATGTTTCTCTACTTCAAATTTAACTTCTTTAATGTATCCCTATCGACGTCTACATTACATCATACAATTACTAGTTTATTTATATTTATGCATTCATCCTTTCTAATAATGGGCAATACGCATCATCTTAAACTACCATCCGATCGACTACCTCGAAATGTTCTTATCTCTTCACTTGTATAGTCATCAAAACTCAATTTCACACCATTGATTTCTCCTCGATCATTTCTATGTTGCCACTTCCACTCGATTTTGCACATTTGAGTACCACTCCTCATTTTTGCATCACTTCCAATTCCGCCAAAAGACTCTCCCAGTGGAAAAACTATTGACGGCATGGCTATTGCCTTGACATATGGTCATGATGCCTCTAATTAGCTTTAGTTACACTTCCTCTCCCCCTTACGAGATGCCATTTCTTTGTAGATAAAATTCACTAAAAGATGAGTCCCATGGAGGGGTTTCGATCCTGTTTTCTTATAGCGAGAAGGTCTCATGATTCTTTTTAAATCCAACTACTAGAAATAACAAAATCTATCCCCAAAAAATAGAATCTCCACTTTTCCCCAAAAACTTAAGAAGTGTATGGAGAGAGAAAATGACAATTTTCCCTTATAGTTCGAGACAATTTTTTATCCAAGTGACACATAACATCTATTAATGTCGGTAATTTTTAGTGATTTTGGAGGAAAAAACGTTATTTATTTTAATATGGTATAGTTTTGTCCTACATTGATAGTCCATGGGACCATAAAACTATAACGGGATCTTATAATATCTTTACAAGAATTGTTGAGGAAAGTAATACAAATATGGGAGCTTAAAACTACTAAAATGCTCCTAAATTTTTTTAACACTCGTTAAGATATTTATGGAGCCCCCTCTATGGGACCGTGACCTTAGTCTCACCACCACTATGTTTTCATTGCGGCGCCACCTCCACCATTTTCTTAGCACTTCTTATCTTGGTGGTGTTGGTATTAAAGAAGAAACAACTTCCTCATTATCGGTGAATTAGAGCTAATGGTGGTACATGACCACATCAATCTTCAAAGGAATAAGTGGCGATGATAAAGGGAAAAGAGAGAGAGAGAGTCATAATTCTAAATGTGAAGAGTACATGGTGATTGTGAATGTATTGAGAAACATTGGAAATGGAAATAGACGATGCATGAAAAATGCATCTGTAATATCCTCTAGTGAATTTATGTCAAATCGATTGAAAAGTGTGAATTTTATCTAAAAATAGGAGCGATGATGACGATATTTAAAATGAGGAGGTGAGTAAGTTTGGGAGAATTTTGGGTGAACACAATGCGAACAAAATGCAAAAAGTGTAAGGACTAGGAATTTTGCTATTACATGAACAAATTGATGACATTAATCCATTGTTAAAGATAAATTTAATATTTGTTTTGTGTACATGCGTTTGGAATTATAGATTATTGTTTATCTTGTAAGGACATGTTTGTAAAGTAATTATATAGTATAAAAATCCACCTATGATATTTGGAAGTTTTAGATCATACGGAAATCATTAAATACCATTTCACTTAATTCACATAATATTCTTGTGAATTTGATAAAACTTAGATAGGATCCAAATAACGTTTGAGCATAGAGCTCATCTAATATATGTTAATGGAGAGCGATGAGGTTTGATGCCCACATTGGGTTTTATTTTTCGAGAATGAATTTCATGTTTGTCAATATATCTATTTTTAAAATCTCTTTTCATTCATATTATTAATATTTAGCCAATAGGTTTTTAAGAGTTAAAATTATTTAAGTCATTAGACATTTATTATTTTTATTTTCATCCCCAACTTCAAAGCATAAAAAACAAGTCATGCAAAGAGTGGAAGGTGGAAGAGGAATAATCAATAATAAATTTATAAAGATCATAAGTTTCAAACACCCTATTCATTAGCTATACAATTTATCCCTATTATACTCCAAAGCCTAAATATATCCATTGTTATTTTGGATTTGTATTTCATTATATTGGTTTACTCTACTTTATACTCTAGATTTCCAAAGACAATGTGTTTGAATGAGCAAAGCTTCGTAGGGAATTTATGAAAACAGGCTTAATGAGGCGACAACTTAAGAAATTTAGACAAGATTCGAGGAATTTAGATGATAGAGGATATATTGACCATAAAGACTTCTTGGATAGCTGACATAACTTTGAGGATTTGCATGAAATTTCTTAGTGAATATTTCCATGACCGGATAACTTATCAACAACCCAATTTGCTGAAAGAAGTTGTAAGATTTTCCTTTCTCTATAAAGAATCATATAATGCTAAAGAGAGGAGGATGAAACAATGAAATGATTTACTTGTGCCAAATGAGGGTAGGATTTAATTATAGCTTGCAACGTTAGTTGCAGAGGTATGAAGAGTAAGGGGAAATGAAATATCAAGAAAGAGAGCGTCCCCCTTTTTGTTTAGTCTCACTCTTCTTGAACCAACAAATCTATGCAGATATAAGAATTTGTTGCATATTCCATCCCCACAATAAAACAACACAAAACCAACAATATAACCGTCAAACATCTCATGTTTTGAGGATTTTTATATAATATGAATTGCAGTTTGTATTAATGACTACAAAGCATTTGTATATATACATTGAATTTGATGGTCAAGCACAACCACCCATTTTACAAGCCAGGTTATCTGCATGAAGTTTCCTATTTGTCTTCATTTTATCAACTCACATGCTATCATACAACTAATTATTTGTAATTTCAAACCTTCGTTTTTAATTTTGAAACTTTCCAACGTTTTTCTTTATCAAAGAATAAATACCCTCTTGGATGTATAAGTAAATTATAAATCTAATGGTTGGATATCCATTCCAGAACATTCTAATTTTTTTACAAATATTTTTATATTCTTATATTTTTATATTTTTTATTTGTGATAATTATTTTATTATTTTTAATTTACTTTGTTTTTTCAATTTTTTAGATTCTATTTCACACGTGTAATATGAAATAATGGGTTTACTATGCATGTAAAAAAATGCGTACAAGACGTGATAAAATTTTAATATATTCAAAATAGTAAATTATATTTAAATCCTATAACACCTTTATTTTTCACATAGTGTACATACAATATAAAGTAAATTGGCTTTCTCATAAAGTTTAAACCTTTGTGATGGAAATCTTGTTATTTAAATTATAAATGTAAGTCCACACCAAAAACTAAACCATGGTGTTTTGAAATGCAATTATTGGTATAATGTTTGATAATAAGAAAGGAGGGAACAATCAATTAAATAGCTTATGTTATAAGATAATAAGAAACCATGTTTTTTTGTTTTTATACTAGAAGCAAGCAAGAGGAAAGGTGAATATTTTTTTGTAAATATTACCCATCATTCTTCTGACAATGACCCAAACAAAACATAATGAAAGAAAAAGACAACATACCTTAGGCACAACTTTGCGATCCCCCAATAAAGCGTTTATAACACATAACATACATTTCATAGGAATTTACATTAGCGAGAAAATATTTTCTAAATCAAAATCGTGCAATATTGTTTTGGAAGGTCTATGTTACAAGTTGTAAATAACTTTGAAGGTGTATCCATATATATATCAAGAAATGTTATGGAAAAACATCCGGTAAACCATCATAATTACAATAATCTCAAGCCAATTATTATAAATAGTGAAGGTTTTGTAATTCAAATTTCCTATTATTGTTGGTTGATTGTAAGTTCAAATCCTACAACTTAGGTTGTGTTTATATAGATCTATTACTTTTTGTTTTTGTTTCATGGATGTCATGGCGAGACTTCTCATTTAATACGGGAAATGTTTACACTCTACCTTAACTAAGGATCATGATTTTACAAGAATATATAAAAATTGATATAATTATTGTAGAACTGCTGTTAATATCCACTTAGTTCATCATATAATGTCTAATACCTCTACTTTATATTAATCATAAATAAATGAAAGTTTTAAAATACTTTGGAATTCATACGAAAATCACATATATAGTTTGAAATGATCGAAAAATAATATGAAATATAGAATAATCTTTAGTAACACCTTCCCAACATCCACCCAAATCCATCACACTAAAGAGCTCTATCATTAACTCCAAGTGATTTTGCTCGAGTAAAACATGGCTTCACCATAAGGATCAAACAATACTTCACATGTGACAAGTTCAAATGCAATGCATGTAAAAATAGGTGTCTCTTGAGCTAAGAGTATCTACGTTGCATAAGAACATCCGAACATTTGTAATAAACTATTTGAAAATCAAAGTTTAAATTATTAGTAAAATCAATATCATTTTAAAAATATTATGTCTATTTGTTTTGAATTTGATATCATGATCAATAGCATTCTTGAATCTCTTTTTATTGACACAAATATCAACTTACTTTTAAACATTTTTCCCGAGTTCATCTTCTAGTAATCAAGCCTTTTTATGTTTAGTTTTGATTTCTTGCCAACTTATCATTGCATCATACAACTTGAGTGGGGAGTTATGGTGTCAATGTGTTTAAATGTTATAAATGTATCTATATTTATTATCTTGAGCCAACAAAAATTATAAATAATAATATTTTAAAGGTCATGAGAAAATGAAAAATTTACCTCACACATTATTTCACCTCTTCACTTTTTTTTCGCACATTGAATAAGAATTGTGGATTTTTGTACTTAAAATAGAACTAAAGTATGATCATTTTGATACTTTCCAAATTACAACTACCCACATCTCATCACATTTCCATCCTCATATTTTTTTATATTCAATATATATAGACTAGTTTTTTCATGTAAATGTGCAACATGAAAATTTCAAAATTTCAAGCATGACAACGGACCCAAGTGTCAAAATTTTCTCCTAAGCCTTCTCAGAACCCTCTCCTGGTCAGTCTACCCTCATATCATGTTCATAAAATAATTATAAGTTCTGCCAATGTGTGTTGAATAATATTTCCCTAGTGTTTGAAATGTGGTGTCAATGTCATTTCATATCATTCAAAAAGTGTTTCCAACGGCTAGTTTCTTAGTGAGCCTAGAAAGGTCAATTATGGCCTTCCCAGGGAAGGCATGCATCCTCTGGGAATGAATCAAAGTCCCAAAATCATTTGGAGGTGGTTTCAAGGAGTTTTAAGAGTGGTGGAATTGATTTTGGAAGATTTAGGAAAGTTTCGAGAGTCTTGGAGAAGTTGCAGTGAAAGCATGTTTTTCAGGGTTAAGGAGCTTGTAGTTGAAAACGGTACCTAAAATTCAAAAGAGTATTCTAGAGCTCCATGATGAGTCAAAAGAAAAAAAAACCATTATAAATATTTAATATCCCTCTTCATGATGGAATCATAAAATTCTTTACAAGACATGGTTTCTTCTCAGGGTAGATCAGTTTATGTAGACTCATCTTGTTGTCTCGAATGAAAAAGGGGAATTTTTGGATAAGGAGGAAGAATCAAGTTTTGAAAACCATCCCATTTATCTTGTAATGATATTGGGAGTCAAAATGATATAAAATTTTTCATGAAAAGACCTCCTGAGCCCCAAGAAAAGTGCTCTCAAGTTTTAAGGACTTAGTCATTTTCTCAATTTGTTCAGTGGCAAGTTTTACTGTCCCGAATCTCCCAACTATCTTGACTATCCAAAATATCCCTGGTATATTGGGGATAGTAAAATTCTCCCCTCACCTTCCTTATCTTATTTTTGAAGTCATCCTCACAAGGCCCAATGACTTTTTAAGGCAACTTGATTTTCACAGATATACCCTACGGTCCTAAAGAAATTTTTTTCATTTTTTAGAGGATGAAGAATCAGGTCTTAAAACCATCCCATTGATCTTGGGAATCAAAATTATATAATTTTTTTCATGAAAATACCTCCTGGAGCTCTAGGAAATGTGTTCTCAACTTAGTCATTTTCTTAGTTAAATGGGTGGCGGGTTTTACCGTCCGCAATCGTCTATCCTAAGATAGTGGGGACAATGGGGAAAATAAAATGCACCCAAATATTTATCCCCTCTTCAATATTATTCATTTAACCAAATTTTTATCCCCCAATCCATTGAAACTCTACTTCGTGCCCTAGTTGTTTTCGCTTCAAATTTGACTTTCGAATGACCATCAAAGCATAAAAATGCATAACTTTCAAGTGTTTTTCATGGAAGAATTCATGCCAAGCTATTAAAATATTAAATCCACCATTAATAGATACCATTATGCATCATCTAAAGGACAACAAGGTACCTCTTCACTTCCCGAGGATTCGATAGGTGGAATCATCCAAAATTGGAGGAAACAATCCCTACAAAATCTAGTTTTACGTGAACTAGTTTTCATGCCATGAAGACCCTATTTTTAGGGATATGGAGGAATTTTTGTTCATCAATATTATTCCCTCCTCAAATAAAAATTCAAATTCCTGAAGATCCAACAAGTGAAATCATCCAAAAATCGTAGGGAAGGGTCTTAAAAAAATCTAGTTTCATTGAAACTAGTTTTGCACGATGAAGATGTTGATTTTTAGAGATATGGAGGATTGATTTTTCTTAGTATTTTCCCTCCATAATTAAAAATTAATTTTCTCAACTTTTTGGATGAAGGAATCACCCAAAATTTGGAGCGGGAATCCTAGAATAAAACCCATAATTTCAAGACCTTTTTTGTTGCAAAATCAGAACACACCGCAGTACTTACTAAAAAAAACATGTTGTACGTGGCGGGGCATGTCTAAAAATATAAAGTGGCCAAATCATTTAAATTTATAACATTTGTGGTCCTCTAGATAGGAAAGAAACATCAAGGAATGTAAACATGGAAAAATTTCCAAAAATAGCAGTCCTGGCTCCAACTTGCTAAAAATAGAAAGTCTCAGTTTTAGATGCAGAAAAGTTGTAGTTGGCTCCACTTTCACTCATCTCACTTCCTTTTTTTACATCTTCACAGGGTTTGAAGGTGGTTTCATATCTCAAACAAGGAAATTCACTCTTCACAAAAGTCTTGAAAACATCATTTTGATCATAGTTGAAGTGTCCGAAAAAGAAAGGAAGACAAAACATCTCAAGGCGCAACAAGTAAAATCTAGAGACATTGTGCAGGTGTCACATATTCAAAAAGTGTCAAGAACCTCATTAAAACCCATGATTCATCAGAGGAGGTCACTATCATCTCTCGATGGTTGAGTTGAGTTGAGCTCGGTGAGTTGAGTTGAGGTGAGCTCATTGAGCTGGTTGCGGTGAGTTGGGTGAGTCAGTCATGTGAGCTAGTTAAGAGATCATCCTTTTCCATGAGGAGCATATGAAAGTGAACTAGGTCAAGTGATCTGGGTGGGCTAGTTGAAATGAGATAGCCAAGATGATTAGGCTAAGAAAGTTATAAGTAACGGTTGGAATGAGCTCGTGAGCTCAGTGAGCTAAGTGCGAGTTGATCAAACCAACCAATCATCAAGAGGAACATCAAACAACTTGAGCACTATGAGCTATCAAGGGCTAATTGTGAAAACCTAAGGAGTGAAATAGTGATCCTCACTCTCACTATGGATCAAAGAGGGATCATCATGAGCAATTCTTGTGGTCACCTTGAGCTCACATCACAAAAATCTCTCAATAGTGTTTCTAAACACTCTTTCAATAGCCGAGGTGTATGTGTATCATGGAGAAGGAGGAGATAATGATAATTCATTGGTAATTTCTTCATTAGATCTATCAAATCCCTCCTTCTTTCTCTCCTCCCTCTTTCTTCTCTCCCTCTTTCTAATTATTCATTGTACATAATCATGGTAATTTATCTCATTTACTTAAGTGACTTCCTAAAGTTGAATTGTAAAAGTCCCTTTGATTTATAAAAAATGAACTTGTTTCTCATTTCTAGGAAGATGTAAAGTCACAAGTTGAATGGAGACATGAAGAGTCATGTGGGGGTAGAGGAAGAGGCAATTCACAATGTTATAAATTGGAATGGATTCTCCATTCCAAAGGATCCTAAATTTTAGTTCTTGGTAGTAATTGTGAATTGTTGTAGATTGATTGATGCTTTGTATTCATCACTACACAAGAAATAAAAGCTACATTCTTCCTTTTCCTTTGCTCATGTTTCTTCTATTCTCTCTTTTTGTAACTTTTCAAGTATGGTGATCAAGAAGGAACTTGGTATCCTTGATGAATGAATCTAAAGAACCGCGTGTCTAGATTTTTAGTCTCACTAGGTGTTTCATTTTTTCTTTCCTCCAATTTAATGTTGAACTACTTTGATTATTGGGTGTGAACTTTACAATTTCCTACTCACAAAAATAACCTCCCTTTCCTAATTTCTCTCCTTCATCCCTCATCGTTGAAATTTCCTCCCTTGTACCCCATACAAGCACTTTTTCCATAGGTTCAAGTGAAGTGTTCATGTGTGATCCCCAACCTATTTGGCCACCCATAACATTTAGATAGGATTAGGATAGTTACATTCAATAATGGGAGCCTCCCCATACACAAGAAGGAGGGGTGTAGCCTCCGTGAGCATTGGTGGAAATACATAATTTTCCATATGACAAATTATTTCACCAACAATTTTTTTGACTCTACTGGGAGAGATCCACCCTCGTGCACCCATAAAGATCTTTGCAAAATACAAATAATCCAAAAAATTGAAAAATACCAAAAATAGTTGCAATCCTTTTGAAAATATGCACTTTTCAAGTTTCTTTCCTTTTAAAGCACTTAAGGAAAATAGGAAGAGAGAAGGTACACTTGGTTTGATCATGTAGGTGGTGCTTTTCGACCCCAAGGAACAATGAAGAGCCATTTAAGACTTCCCATTTCATACCACAGAAAGGAGACAAGTTCCTGAAAATCCTCTTGAAGGTCATACTAAAGAACCAACTATTGAATCATGAGTCTTCATTCCTCTAAAGGAGAAAGATAAGAGAGAGAAGAAGAGGAAATGGAGAAAGAAAAATGAACACACCTGTGCCATGGGGAAAAACAATGGTCCATTGGATTTGACTCCACCACTCCATGAAATTTCCACAAGGATCAAGAAGAACTTTCCAAAATTCTATGGAGATGGAAAACAATGTCCTAATGATCATATCATAGCCTTCATCATAACCTGTGGCATCCTTGGAGTGTAACATGAAGATGTTGCAGTGTGGTTGTTTGTGGAAACATTGCAAGATGTCGCATGGATAGATTGGTTCTACTATTTTCCTTCATGCTCAATCTCTGATTGGGGTGGTATGAAAAATAAGTTTGAAGAAATATTCAAGACCACCGAAGATGCTCATGCCCTCCTTTCTCAACTTACTTAGATGAAGAAAGAACCACAAGAGTCCATGAGAGACTTCATGGAAAAATTCAACAAGTTGATCAACAAGATTCCCACCATTTCCCTTCCTACTATGCAGATAATTTGAAGATGTTCTTTGTGAATGATCAATTTCCTGAAGTGAGTTTCTTCTTATGAGAGTTCAACCATGAGATTTGGACCATGCTCAAGAAATTTCTATTGAGGTGGAAGATGACCTCATCTTGTCAGGAAATATCAAGAATCCTTCAATGAAGGATAAGGCCCAAGGTTCCAAAGATGAGAGAGATGATCAATTGTTGCAAAAGTTGGAAAATGACTTGACAATGTTGAAGAAATAAGTTTCTCAATGAGAACCTCATCCAAATTGGAATAGGAACCAGATTGTAGGAGCACCCCGAAGGCTTGTCCTTGGAGGCTCCATTGGTCAATGAAATATGTGAGATCAATGAAGATGAAGAAGAAGAAAATTTTGAATCAAAAGTTGAAAATGAAGGAGAAAATAATGTGCTTAGATCAGATTTTGTGAATGCACGCTTGATGATGAAGAATTTGCAGATAGTTACTCCTATGCAATATTCACTCAATCACAAAAAGAAGAAAAGAAGGATCTTCTTGTTTTCAAGAGGAAATAATTGAATCCTCAAATGGTGACTCCAAAAAAAAAAAAATGAAAGGAGGATCATTAAAGTCCTGCTTCCACAGGGTCAGTTGAGAAGAATCATGAGACTACTTCAACCAAGAATCCTTCCACCTCCTCAAGTAAGTCTCCTTCAACTTCCTTGAAAAATATTTTTGTAAATCTAAGAACATTCATAATAAGGTTGTCACAATCCCCATGTTCCTACCACTTCCTCATCCTTTGATATCATTGACCATTTCAAAAATCCAAAGTCCAAATTTTGAATATGAGTACTTGAGAACTCATCCCAAACAACTTGAGAAACTCATTCAACATATCAAAGGAAGTAGTTTGTTTCATTTCCTAAAGATGCCACCACCAAAGAACCACCTCATACATCTCAATCCACTCCATCTCTAAACTACTCGCTTCCACACCCTCCACCTCTAGGAAGGTAGAACCTTTATATATAGCCTTGTTAGTTAATGGGTACAAATTGAATAATTACATCATTGACTTTGGCGCTTTAGACAACATCATGCATGTAAAAGTTTTAAAGCCCTCATCCTCTCTCTCTCTCTCTCTCTCTCTCTCTCTCTCTCTACCTCAGGGCCATTGCCTCTCCATGGAAATGAAATAAGTGCCTCTCATTGGAAAAATCAAAGATGTTGAGGTAGCATTGATAGACTTCCTTATAAGAAAATCACAATGAGAATACTTGTAGTAGACATGCCCACCTCATATGGTATGTTGTTGGGTTGAAGCTTTTATTGAGATGTTGGAGGAGATATGCAGCTTGATTGGTCACATGCCACCATTCCGGTCAATGGTAAAACAAAGAAACTTCTTCCCATTAGGAAGATGAAGTATATTATTCAAAGACCAGATGACCCAATGACAGATATCTCGTGTCAAAATTCAAAATATTGCAACTTTTTCATGACCTTCGAGGATGATCTTGAGTTGCCCATGTTGGTGGAAGAATTTCCAAGCATCATAGAGCCAATCAAAGAACATCATGATGATTTGATGAAATCAAAGATTTGAGAGTGTGTACTTCCCATGGGATGAGAGCATAAATGAAGTTTCTCCACTAGATGCTAATGATGGTGATGAGAGCCTCTTGATTTGTAATAAAGAAATATTGAAGTAAAGAGAAATTCATTTCAAGAAGAAGGAATAATGCTTATCAAATTCTTGACAAGTAACCAAGATGTTTCAATGATTAGTATGAGGTTCCATGTGATGAGTATGCTTGTGAATATGAAGATTTATCTTTCTCATTAGAAGAATATGAGAATGACAACATTTTTTATACCCAATTTAATGAGAACCTATCCAAGGAGATGATGATTTCATCAAGGAAATGGATTTCTGGTTCTCGGTGATCAAGAATGGGAAAATGATAATGAAAACATTTCAGCTCCAGTGTTTTTCTCATTCCCTTTTCATGAGGATGGAAACATTCTCAACAAAAATGGAGAAAGGAAATGTTGCTTCATCCTATTGCTGGTTTTGTTCAAAATGGAAATTTTTAATGAACTTCAACCTTTCAGTGTTCACTTTACTCAAGAGAAGGACACTATCAACACCAGAATTGATGTCGAAGCTCAAGATGGAAAAAACAAAGAAAATGATAGTTTCCATATTACACACCCAACCTTGAGCTCATTCTCTGTTGGGGTTGAACTATATAACAATGTTCCACATATCTAATATCAGATAAAGCATACAAGAAATGAATGCGGAAATAAACCAAAAGATAAAATAAACAAGAGAAAGATAACACCAAATTTAATGTGGTTCACCCAATGTGGGCTACGTCCACCAAGAAACGACCAATATTATTATTTAGTGCTTTACAGAGGAAATACAATGAAGATCTGTTGTCTTCCAACACCTCTTAGGATGTTCAATGCTTTTCCCTCACTTAGTTACTCTTTCTTGTTCACCAAGAAAACTAATAAGTAAAAAATTTCTATTGTCTTCTCTCATACCCTCATACAATGGATACATGCATATATATCTATTTTGGGTAACTAACTATGCTTTTACAATCAAGAAATCATCTTTAAAGAAAAATATTTATTCTAATTCTTGGCCAAAAAACAAAACACCATCGCACAGAGTTAACAGGCGTCGGGTCACTACCGGTCCGGCACCGGTCACTACCTAACCCATGATGGTTGATAATTGACTTGATCTTTGGTCAATGTGTGACCATCGCCGTTACTTCCTCGACCGTTGCGGTCGCTTTCAAAACCATAAACATGTAAAAACAATATTTCTATGAAGCAATTAAGATCCATACTTAACAATCTCCCACTTGGAGATCAATTGTTGTACTATATTGTGCATCACCATCCTTGGTTCCTTTTCCTTAGCCCGTTTCTTCCTCTTCAAGTCTCAAACTTGAAGACCAACAAAAGTGGAGTGAAGCTCCAACTTCTCCCTTACCAATGGCTTTGTTAGCATATCCACAAGGTTCTCATCCATATGGATTTTCTCTAACTTCAACTTGCCCATCCTCTAACACCTGCCGTATGAAGTGATACCTCAACTAAATGTGTTTCATTCTTGAATGAAATGTTGAGTTCTTTTCTAGATGAATCACGCTTTGACTATCACTATATAATCTGCAATCCTCTTGCTCCTTACAAAACTCTTCCATGAACCATCTCATCCATATCATCTCCTTGTTAGCTTACAGCTAGCTGACAACATACTCTGCCTCGTAGTAGTGAGCAAAGCCACAACTTCTACAATCTTGAAATCCAGCTAACTACCGTTCCACCTCTTTGTGAAACATATCTAGTGGCGCTCCTCCTACCATCCAAATCTTCATCCATATCGAATCAATATATCCACATAAAGAAGTTTCTAACCCTTCATAACATAACTCCATGCGGATGTCCCTCTGTAATACCCGAGAATCCATTGGACTACTTTATAATATTCTTTACTTGGATTAGCCATGAACCCGCTCACAACTCCCACTTCTATGTAATGTACGCTCTAGTACAAACCATGGCATACATAAGACTTCTTATTGCTTTGAAGCATAGGAACACATGCCATGTACTCAACCTCGTCATGTGATGAAGTACACTGCTCTTTTCTCAATTTGAAGTGTCCAACCATAGGTGTACTAATAGGTTTTAAATTCTACATGTTAAACCTTTCCAATACCTTATTGATATAAGCCTCCTGAGACAAATACAACTTCTTATTTTTCTTGTCTCGGTGAATTTGCATGCCAAGGATTTTCTTTGCAACTCCCAAATCCTTCATTACAAATGTGTGAGCTAACCTTTCTTTGAGTTTACCAATGTCCTGCATACTAGATCCTGCAATCAACATATCATCCACATATAGTAACAAAATAACATAGCTCCCATTTTCAAGATTCTTAAAATAAACACAATGGTTAGATTCACATCTCATATAACCATGCTCATGCATAAAACTGTCAAATCTCAAATACCATTTCCTTAGAGCTTGTTTGAGCCCATATAGGCTCTTTTTCAATTTGCACACAAGTTTCTCCTTACCCTTGACTTCATAACCAAGCGGCTGCTGCATATAAATCTCTTCCTCTAAATCACCATGAAGAAAAGTCATCTTAACATCAAGTTGTTCTAAATGTAAATATTCTATTGCAACCAAACTTAGAACAATACAAATAGAAGTCATCTTAACTACAAGAGAAAAAATCTCATCAAAGTCAATACCTACTTTCTGTACAAATCTCTTTACCACAAACCTTGCCTTGTACCTTTTTAGACCACCCTCTTCTTCCTTAATTCTCAGCAAACCCATTTGTTACTGTGGTGTTTTCTTACTGTGTGACTTGACCAAATCCCATGTCTGATTTTGTTCCAAAGATTCCATCTCCTCATCTATGCCATGCTCCCACTGCTCGTGGGTATCTACCTGCATTGCTTCTTTAAAGCTTTTTGGTTCACCACTATTAGTCAATAATAAATAAGAAAAGGAAGGTGAAAATATCTCTGGAGGTCTACTTACCCTTTGTGACCTTCTCACTGAGATTTGGGGTGTCTGGGGCTCATTATGTTCTGTTACACATTCATGTCAATCTTTGTTAGTGATCGATCTTTGGTCACCTATGGCCGGCTGAATCGATCGCGTTCTATAATTGACCATGGTTCTTTTGTCTCTTGATCGATCGCGGTTGCCTTACCGACATCAACTTGAGGATTACCGACGTTGGTTCCACTTGGCTTTGTCTATTTTGAACCCGATCCTATCTGTCGATGCCGGTTAGCTTTGACTGACATTGGTTTCTGTAGAACCATGATGTCTGTCTACATGGATGTCTGTTTAGGTCGAGAAAGTTGATTTTCCTTCAAAATATCCTTAACATATTCATGTTTAGGCACCAAAAACTTATCCATGTACATTCTTTTTCATTCTAATCAATGTCACGACTCCTAATAATATTAGAATATTCTAAATCCCAAAATCAACATCTCGAAATCACCACAACCATAACCAATGAAATTACATCTCCTAGATTTAGCATCCCACTTCTTCCTATTTTCCTATCAACATGCAAAAAAAAGCTTCGAGGCAAAAACTCTAAGAAAAGAAAAATCTACCTCTTTTCCAGACCAAGCTTCTTCTGGTATTCCACCATCTAGTGTTGTTAAAGGCCCATAGTTGATCAAGTACACTATTGTATCCATTGCTTCTGCCCAAAAATTCAAAGGCAAACCGACATGTATCCTCATGCTTCTAGCACGTTCCATGATTGTTCTATTCATTCTTTATACAACTCCATTCTCCTGTGGAGTTCTAGGAACCGTTCTTTCTCTTTGTATTCCATTCACTGAACAATAATCATTAAAAGCCTATTGCAAGTACTCACCACCATTGTCAAATCTAAGGCACTTTAATTTTAAGTTTGTTTCATTTTCCACAAGGATTTCCACCTTTTAAAAGTCTCAAAAAAATTAGATTTATTCTTAATACAATAGATCCATACCTTCCTTGTGGCATCATCAATGAAAGTCACATAATATTGGGATTCTCCAATAGAAGCTACACCGAGTGGTCCTCACACATTTGAGTGTACAAGCTCCAATTTCTACTACTTCTCATGTTGACCCAACCTAGAGAAATCTCACTCTCTTACGCTTTCCAAATATGAAATGCTCACAAATTCAAGATCTAATTGTTTCAAATATGATAAATTACCCTTAGCCTTTAAGATTTGCATTCCTTTTCACTCATATGGCCTAGCTGATTATGCCACATGGTTGCATTTGAAACTGTAGTAGATATCACGAGAAAATGAATTAGTAACAAAGGTAGATAGATCTAAAATTCCTACCTTCTTACCTCTTGCCACAAATAAGAGATCCCTTGGTAACCTTCCAAGAATCAACTATGAATATAACCACGCATCCAGATTCACCTAGTTTCCTACAAATATTAGATTTCTCTTTTAGCACATGCCTCACATATTTCAATACCCACGGATTTTCATTCTGCAACTTTAGATGAACATCACCTTTACCAATAATATTGCATGGCTCATCATCTCCTAAATAAACTTGTCCAAAATCACCCTGAACATAATTTATGAAATAACCCTTATTAGGGGTAGCATGGAAAGAAGCTCTAGAATCTAAAACCCAAGATTCTAATTTATTTTCCAAGGAGAGAATAAGGGCATATTGCTTTACCTCACTTGCAATGTTTTCCTCTTTACCTTTTCTTGATGTATTCTCTTTGTTTTCCTTGGACTAACACTCCTTCTTTACATGTCCTCTCTTTCCACAATTCCAACAAAGTAAATCTACTGTACCTGGATCTAGATCTGCCATGTCTTGAATTTGATCTCCCATTCTTCTTGCTCTTAGATGATCTCTCCTTATATCTTCCTCTACTTTCTACATTTAAAGTGTTTCCGAGATGATGTTTCTCCTAAGCTTTTCCTTTGTATTTCCTCATTAAGTATTACATTAACCTCATCATGAAATTTCAATCCTTTAGAAGTAGATGTTTTATTACTTACAACCATTACCAAGTTATCCCAACTATCTGGCAAAGAGCATAAAAATAAAAGTGATTTCACTTCATCATCAAATGGAATTTATACCGATTTTAATTGATTTACAACAGACCGAAATCATTCAAATAATTAGATGCAGATCCACCTTCTTGCATCTTAGAATTAAACCATTTTTTCATCAAATAAAACTTATTCGAAGCACTAGGAGTTTCATATGAATTTGCTAAAGATTTCATCAACTCTACCATGGTTTTTGCATCGTAAATTAGAATCCACTTGATGTTGTCAAGCTCAATCTTATAGATCCCAGAGCCTTTCTGTCAAGAACCTTCTATTCTTCATTAGTCATCATGTATGGCTGTGCATGCTCATCCAATGGTAAGTATAGACCCTTCTGATACAAATATTCCTCCACCTGCATCTTCCATAGTTTATAATTACGACTATCAAATTTCTCTACTCAGTATTTGCTATATTTTTCCATTTCTATGCTCCCACTCAATCAAAAAACCCTCTATGAGTAAATCCTATCAACACACAAAACCTCCAAACAAATCTCTGATACTAGTTGTTGGGGTTAAACCATATAACAATGTTGCATAGATCTAATATCAGATAAAGCATACAAGCAATGAATGCAAAAATAAGCTAGAAGATAAAATAAACAAGAGAAAGATAACACTAGATTTAACATGGTTCACCTAGTGTGGGCTATGTCCACCAAGAAACAACCAATATTATTATTCATTTCTTTACAGAGGAAATACAATGAAGATCTGTTATCTTCCAATACCTCTTAGGATGTTCAATGTTTTTCCCTCACTCAGCTACTCTTTCTTGCTCACTAAGAAAACTAACATGCAAACAATTGCTATTTTCTTCTCTCATACCCTCATATAATGCATACATGCATATATATCTATTATGGGTAACTAACTATGCTTTTACAATCAAGAAATCATCTTTAAAGAAAAAGATTTATTCTAATTCTTGGCCAAAAACAAAGCACCATCGCACAAAAGTTAACTTGCACTGGTCACTACCTTACCGATGCCGGTCACTTCTTGACCCATGTTGGTTGATAATTGACCGATGTCAGTCACTACCTGACCGTCGGCTGGTTACTTCCTAACCTTCACCGGTCACACAAAACCAACAACATGTAAAAATAAGCTTTCTATGAAGCCATTAAGCTCCATACTTAACAAGAGGATGATGCGATGCACATGAAACATTTGGTAAGGAAACATGTTGCAAAAGATTCAGAGCATGAGAAAGATGAATTCTCGATACAATTGAGAAACAAAGAACATCAAGAAGTTGGTGATAATGTCAAAGTTTTGAAGCATCTACCAAGAATCAACCCATGGAAATGTTGGTCATGAAGAAAGTTAACAACGAAGAACAAATTTCTTGGTATGAAAATGATGAAGCAAGTTTGATCGAGGCTCATCTTCACATCGATGATGGAAAATCAAAAAGTGGAACAAACTTGGGAATCAATGAGAAAATGGAAAGAAGGTGTCAAAACAACATAGGAAATGAAATAATGAGCGGACCATCAATTGCACTAGAAATAATGTTATATTTCTAAAGAAATTGAGAAGAGATTCATATTGCAACGATCCTATCAATGGGTTTGCAGAAGAAAAGAATCCAATGATACTCATTTACGTGTAAACACTTAGTTCAAATTAGTGCTTCAATGAAATTGGGTTGTCCCCTCGCATGTAAATATGTGAATTAGGTTGTTTTGTTGTATGTTTCTGTATCATTTCATGTTTCCCTTGTGTTGTATATTATTTCCTTGTGTTTCCTTTTCTTGTCACGTATTTTTTCCTTTTGTGTGTGTGTTCAATAAAGGAAGTTTTGTGGTGTATCTCTATACTGACTCCATAGACCAATGGAAATGACACTACTCCACATAGTGTCTTGAGATTTTGAGGTTCCCTCATCCTATTCTCATTTGACTCAATCCAGAAAAAATTCCCCAAGCTACGGACCAAGTGTTTTCATGCAATGTGCAACATGAAAATTTTAAATTTTCAAGCATGACAACGAACCCAAGTGTCAAAATGTTACTCCTAAGCCTTCCCGAACCCTCTCTTGGTAAGTCTAACCTCATATCATGTTTATCACAACCTTGTAAGTTCTCCTAGTGTGTTGAATAATCTTTCCCTAGTGTTTGAAATGTGGTGTCAATGTCATTTCATATCATTTAAAAAGTGTTTCCAACTACTAGTTTCTTAGTGATCCTAGAAAGGTCGATTTTGGCCTTCCCAGGGAAGGCATGCATCCTCTAGGAATGTGTAAAAGGCCCACAATCATCCAAAGGTTGTGTTGAGGATTTTTAAAAGTGGTGGAATTTATTTTGGAAGATTTAGGAAAGTTTCGGGAGTCTTAGAGAAGTTGCGGTGAAAACATGTTTTTTAGGGTTAAGGATTTTCTCGTTTAAAATGATCCTTGAACTTCAACGGAAAATTTTAGAAGCTTTGTGATGAGTCATGTTTATGATGGAATCACAAAATTCCTTACAAGATATTCTTTCTTCTCAAGGTAGATCGGTTTGTGCGAGACTCATCTTGTTGTCTCGAATGAAAAAGGGGAATTTTTTTGTAGAATAAGGAAGAATCAATTATTTAAAACCATCCCATTGATATTGAATGATCTTTTGAGTCAAAATAATATAAAATTTTGCATGAAAAGACCTCCTGAGCCCCGAGAAAAGTGCTCTCAAGTTGTAAGGACTTAATCATTTTCTCGGTTAGTTCAAGTGGCCTTTTACTATCCCGACTATCCTATTGTCACTTAGATCACACACCCGCTAAATCATTAGATGATCTGCACAATATGGGAACATCCCCAAGGTGTGGGACCTTGGCTCCTTGGGATGAACCTTTGGAGAAGGCCGACTTCCTTCTAATCTATGTGCAACTAATGAAAAATCGGGCTATAAAACTTACAATAATTTAAATAACCTACAACTATTCAAATTTTCTTGAGAAAAGGGGGAGATATAACTAAAAATAACTAAAAATGGTGATGCACCAATAGTTTAAGGAATAAAATATCAACTTTTACAAGCACATAATATTTAACAAAAAGATAATGATGTGCACAACTTTCTACCTTTTCTCTTAACAAGAGTTCTTTGCATGATAGAAACTTAATAATAATGGAAGGGATTCAAATCAATTCCATAACTATTATTAATAAGCTTTATTAATCACAACATGCAACTTGCTAAAGGAGGAAAACCTTAATGTGAAGGTAAAATGGATCATTCAAGTACAAGGAAAGAAAGATTCACAAGTACAAAATTACCACTGAAATACACAACACATTGAAGTGAAAGAAGGCTAAATATCAGTTTTGTATAATAATATTGAGGCTTAAGCCTATATACAAGTACTCAAAAAGGCAGAGCCTCCTTATACCATTGATAAAAATCCCCTAAATACATAATGCATCCTCTTATTTATAGATTAAGAAGGTTGAGCAATTATAACCACTCTTCTTAACTATTACATTCTAAAAATAGGATGCATTTATATTTGTGAAACAATCTCCACAAAAATATCTAGGTAGTTATGAAAATTTAATCGAGTCAAACCTATGACTCAAATGGTGGACGTATGTGGTGGAGGCCATGCGAATATAAAGCAGCAGAAAATCAGCTCGGACTAGTGCCACCCTTTACCCGATCGATATCGATTTCTTCCCCAACTTGCTTATGTCGATAATCAAGAAATCATTTGATGATTTCTTGTACCTATTGTCATCGTGCACATATGCATAGTGATTCATGACCTCGATAGATTTAGCAGTTTGGTTCAACTTCCCATGCAACTTTTTGACACGATTCATAATCTTTGAGAGTTAGCTCAAGAAGTTTTGATATGTTACTAGCTTGTTAATGGATTCAAGGATGAAATATTTTTTCACCCCAATATATTCCTCAACTAGGATTTTGAAATTTACAATGATATGTTATGTTGAAGCATATTAATATCCTCATATTATAACCTATAATGAATAATGTCAAATTCATCCAAGATATCATTAAGGCCATCAATTCCCTCATTTCTTACTTCATGAATTTTGACCTTTCCTCCTACAACATCTGGAAACAAAACTCCATGGCTTCATTGTACTCAAACAATTTTGAAGAATCATCAATGATCCCTTCTCCGAGGAGTAGATCAGATTTGACACTTTGAACCTCTTTTCAGGGCCTCAAATGTGAGTTCCAAGTTATCACACTCCTCCCTCAAGATACCTTACATTTTTGTAACCATGTCCTTCTCTAGCTCGAGCTCATTGTATAAGGTTGCAAAATCCTCAATCACTTGTTTTCCTTCTTGGATCTGACTCTCGATCCAAGCCCCAACTACTCACCCTTGTTGTCCAATCTTCTCAACTATGGAGAAATAGGTATCATCAAAGCTTGTGGATATTGCAAGAGTAGTAGAAGGGGTTGGTTGTGTGATTTTATGGAGGATGGTTGTCAATTGTTCCACCTTATTTTTCAGCTCATCTTTAGTGATCTTATATTTATCAAATTTATCCAGAAGGTTGCCGAGAGGAACCTGAACATCTTGTTTGGCACCTTCATGCATAGCTTTATCCCAAAGAGAACTTAGAAATATGATAATCCATTGTGGTGATATCTTCCTTTGACTTATCAATAGCTAGGGTTGTCATCTCAACAAACCTTTCTCCTGTTTGGTCAACTGATAGGTGAGAAATAACCCATGGTCTCTTTACTTGGCACCGATGAGTCATGTCAGGGTACTAATACTGACATCATCTCCAATGGGTATCTTCTTCTTCTTCTTTTTGGGGGTTTTTCTATGCGGCCATGATTGAGTAGAAGAAGAAGAAATCAACTATTCAAAGGATGAAAAAGGCAAGGACATCATGGTAGTGAAATGGATGGGCGATGAAAGGGAAATTGTTGCGGTAGTCACAAGTAATAATGAAGTGGTGATAATTGGGGAAGGGGTGGAAAGGATATCTATGGGGATGGATGAAACATGAAGGGTGGTGTGAGAGGAAGTGGGAAGAGACTATTGAGGAAGGGAAGATTTTAAAGGGAATAATGAAATATAAATGTTAAACAATTTATTAAATACTAACTATGAAAGGAAATGAGATGGATAAGGTACTTATCTTAATTTCTCACTTATCTCACAGTGAGTCTGGACTAGACAATGTGATGAAACAAGAGCACATACCATCACAATGAACCATAGAAAAATGCAATAGAGGTGGAAATGGTTGGATTGGGGCTGGAGAGAGGGACAGGGGTGCCCACGGTGCTTAGGCCTATTTTAAGTGTCCTGAATCTAGAAAAAAGCTCGGGATCTTATTCGATAATGTCGCTAGGGGCTTCACACTTCTTCACCTTTTTTCACTACAAGATCACAATAATCGTGAGCTATAAAACTGTAATGAAATAATGACTTGTAAAAACCCTCAAATAGACATCAAATCCTAAAAAAAAAGATGCAAAATGAGGGGTCAAACTATCCTCAACTACCACAATGGTGGACTTACAACTGAGCATTACACTACATCTCAGACCCAATGTAGTTTTATGTGCTTGTGTGTGTAATAGTGCTCCTAGGTCACCCTCACACCAATGACGCCAAGATAATGGAAATAACTAGATAAAATGTAAATGTGTGGATGGAATAGAATGAACTCCCCTTCCTATGCAGTGTGTGTGTATGCAGAGTAATGTGCCCAAATGCAGTCCCTTGCTCTATGTAGATAGCTAGCCCTTGATAAGAATTGTCCACCCATATAATGGTATGTATGTTGTGTTTATATAGGGATCTCTTGTTTGAATTTCAACACTAATGACCCGACATGTTGACTAGTACCTCGGGATATGAGAGGAAAACTAAAAATACCAACCTCAAATGTCAAAAATAAGATCAAACATAAAGAGGACACAGCGCCCAATGATGGACATGGAGCACCAAGTGCTAATGTCTAGATCCTAGGGATACTAGTGTCCAGAGAGACAAGTGATGACAATGAGTGAAGAATGATAGATAGACAAAGATCCTCATGACCTAACCAGAACTATGTATATGTGAGTGACAAGTGTAAAAGATAAAAGCAAATAAAGACCAACAAGACAAGTGGATGGACTATGGAATGGGTCATCAGTGAATACTTTTCTTACACAAGATCCATATATAAAACAACATACTTGGCGGTATAATAATAATAATATAGTAAGTGTGTGATTTTGTGTCTACATTTTCCCCCACTTTATGTTGGTGAGTGAAAGCTTGGTAACATAAAGTAGATAGAGATGCATACTTAGAGAAGTCTAGAGAAGCCCATGTCACAGAAGAATGCATGTAGATGTGGTAGAAGTACATGCTTTAAGTGAGAACACATAGCGTGATGAACCATGGATCGATGTGTCGATCCATGCGGTGTAATAAGAGACATGGGACCATATATGAGGAACACTAAGTGAGATTGATGATTGTGATGTTGAATGATTGGAGATTTTTTTTTTTTGTCGATGATGGAGATGTGATGGGGTAGGGAGTGATCAATTCCCAACCCAATTGTGTGTGAAAAACTAAGGATTTGGGCATCCTGCCACTAGAGGAAGAGTGTAGGGAGAGAAGTCTAGTGTTACCCTCCAACTTTAACTACATCCTCAAAAGGTCTAGCATTGTAGATGGAAAAAGACCAAATTTTGTTGATTTGGATCCATTTCAATTTGTTCAAACATGATAACCCATATAGGAGCAAGTATAGGAAAGGAAATGATGTCTCATTTCCCCACTCCATGGGTGTCACTGAAATGTATTTCTTCCATGTTAGGTCATCTAAGAAGTCACAAAATGTAAAGTAATTTCCCATGTTAGGTCATCTGGGAACACGGTGATGTAACTCCCAAGTTAGGTCATCTGGGAGGATAAATATGTTGTGTTGTGTTGATTTGATGAATGTGTTGGTAAAATTTGTATTGTCATGAGTTGAATGTGTGTGATTGATTGATTGGTTACTCATGGAGATATTTTACGCTTGTTTCCCCTAGGTTAGGTCATTAGGGGATTCACTAGAAAGTGATGTGAAATGTCATGGTGTATGAGTAAATGTTTGATAATGATGTATTAGAAATGTAAATTGATCATGTAATGGTATAAGGGGAATTATAGGATGACCCCAATTATATGCCCCCTTTCGGTGAAAGGGGGAGTGATGATGAGAATGAATGTTGAGCCAAAGTAAGCATGTAACGAGGTGATAGTGGATGTATGATAGATATCACAAAAGTGTGTGTATATCGAATGAGAATAATGTCAAGAAGAAGTATAATGTGTGTGAGATGTGTATGATGGTAGTAGGTAGAATTATGAAGAGAATGCCATAAATGAGAGAAGAATCGAAGTAAGTATGCTCAAGATATGATGAAAACCATACGAGGTGTATTAGTGTGAAGAATAAGTGTGAATAATGACTATAACATGGTAAGTAATGAAGATTTACTATAAATAGTAAATAGAAAAAGTGAATAGGTATTTCATTTGGTAATTACACAAGTGTGATTTGAGCTCTAGGTGTGTGAAGATGCCTCAAGTGAGAGCACCATGATTGAGTCGGTTCGAGATGGTGGCGGAAACAACTGTGGCATCATGTATGATGAAACGAAGCTAGTAAGTGTAATTTTTTTTTTAAAAAATGTGTTGAAATTGTCATTTTTGATGAATTTTACAAAAAAATTTTTTTGATTTTCTTGGCATTTTAGACTTGGACAAGAGTGGTGAAGGTGCTAATGACCTTCGGACACAAAGCACCCAGGCATGGGCACTAGTGACCTACTCTTGGGTGCCCCCGATCCTCCTTTCTGGTGATGTCATCCCAAAATCTTGGGTTAAGCCCAATTATTATAGATGTGAAAGTTGGTGTTTGTTGATGTTAGAGGTAGGTGTGTTTGTATTTGTATGGTGTTCTAATGTCATGTTTTTGTCATTTTGTGTTGTGTAGAGGGACATCCATTCGAGAGAGTTTCATGGTGGCCCATTCATTTGAGTACATTGCTAGGATTGGGGTTGTTAGATGAGGAGTGGGATGTTCTAGATCATGTCGGCTTATGGCACATAACGAGGATGGGGGATGTGCCCCATAATATGCCTATGCTCACAACTTTGTGTGAGAGGTGGTGTGCAGATACTTGCACCTTTTTGTTACCTACAAGGGAGATGATAATTACTCTAGAGGATGTGTATCACATACTATGATTACCTATTATTGGTGAGAGGGTTCAGGTTATGGCCATGGATGATGCACAAAGATAGATGAGGGCCACTAGGTGGTATTTTATAGGGTCTCGAGTACATACAAAGGTCCATATTAGCTTGGATGCTATATTGAGGTCGGGTTCTGTGATTGCGGAAGTTTATTGTTGTGGTGATTGCATCGATTATAGTCGAGGAGGTGGTGTAGGCATCTTATATAAGATGCATGATATTTTCCATCATATAGAGGAGGATGGGATGAGGTATGCATGGGCATGATGTGTATTGGCCCATTTGTATAGGATTTGTATAGATTCACGCAGGAGGAGCATGGGGGTGGTATTGGAGCTATGACATTGCTACATGTATGGGCCTATGAGCATATTGCTATATTGAGGCCGGTGGGTGGTCCACGAGGAGAGTGGGCGAGACCGAGATATTATTTTTGGGAGATGGGTAGGCATTCATGGGAAGGAAGATGGATATAAACACCTATAGAGTGATGATAGATCATATGGGGCTAGAGGCCATGATATGGAGGCCATATCGAGACTACGAGGATGGCCAGAGGATGTAGTAGAGATACGATGTATACATGGACTATGTGGTTGGAGGATCGGTTTCTAGGAGTGGTCGAGTTATTTCAGGTGGAGCACATATCACGATAGTTTGGTATGGCCCGGATGTGCCCCTAGAGCCATATATATGGTTGAGGGATATTAGGGCACTAAGGAGGGTTAGAGCTAGACCAAGGCCCACATGAGTGCAACTAGTACCTCCTCGGGGGCTAGAGATGAGGTTGATGCGGTGATAGAGCCGATAGATATATGATGATGATGCGGGGTGTATGAGGCCTACCATGCATGGTGGGCATCACATCGATGGGTGTTTTTGTTTCTAGTTTTTTAGATGTGGAGGATTACCACCGGAGGAGGAGGAGTAGAGGGGAAAGCACATGCCCCGATAGATATAGCATAATGTAGCGATAGTATGGTAGAGCATGAGTATTTGTCTAGTGATGTTTGATGATTTGTTATTTGGTTGATTGATTATTATTGTTGTTGTGTAATTTGTTGTTCTATGGGTGTAGGTGATGCATATTGGTCATTGATTGTGGACACATCTATCCACACATTGATGTGGAATGTGCCCACCGATGCACTTGTGGGTGGAGGTATGTTGGAGCATGTAGATGATATTACAGGTGAGCATGCCCATTTGTTTGAGCCATGGCGATAAAAACAAGTGTATGTATCATGCTACTTGAGCGAGAGGATGAGGCATGAGAGGAGACACAATGAGCTAGAGAGGTTGATGGGTGGAGGTCCCTTAGCTCATGATGTATTTATGTGGTTCATGGAGTTACAGGTCATTTTGTGAGCAGTCGATGGAGAATACACTATTGCATAGGAAGATAGAGAGATATAGGGGCCACGATCAACGAATGTAGGTTGAGCGGAAAGAAGCTTCTAGCTTTAGAGCTCTCACAATGGATAGATAGTGATAGTGATGATGAGATATGATATATATTGATGTATCGATGTATGAGGGATTTCCCCTAGTGATGAGATGTTTTGTAACTATGATGGTGATATGATATATATATATATATATATATATGGATTATTGGCATATAGTGATGTACTTGATGTGTTATTGATGTGATGATGTGATGATGTGTTGATTATTGTTGTGATTGTCAATGTGTGATATTGATGATTTTTTTGTTGATATGATTGGTAATGTGTAGTTGTTGATGATGTCTAATGATGAGATATTATATATAACTAGTGATGATGTATGTAGTGTAATTGTGATGTGTAATAGATAAATGATGAAAAGGTGTACTATATAAATGATGTAGTAGAAATGAATAATGTGAAAGAGTATGAGATGGTCATAATAGTGTAGTGAATCATGTGTAGTATGATGAAGAGGGGGAGGAGAATAATGATGCCCCCAGTGTGTAGATGATAAGGTTCATTTATATAAGACCCCTCAATAGTCAAGAATGAACCGTAAAGCAAGAGTGCATCATCGGGAAGTGATATGATAATGTATGCAAAGATAGATTGATTGATAAGGCATGTGTAGCACAAGAGTGATGAGAGTTTCTTATTATAATAGATCCCTCACATCATGTAAGAACCATAGAACATGAGTGCATCATCGGGGGTAAGGTGATAGAAATCACCTACCAAGAGACCAAGCCGACATGGAGTGGTGGAAGCATGTGGAATGAAAGCAACATGAGTGTATGAGCCAAACTAAATGTCATGTGGAATGGTGCCAATGATGGGTGATGTAGCGGTGGGAAGTGAAGATGTTGAAGGGTTGTGGAAGCCAATGTGTAGTAGTAGTATGATGTAGTGGATGAGATGGTGCAGCGATGGATGGATGAGATGGAGAGCGTGCATGAGCAAAAACTTGTGGTGGTGGATGAATAATGACCTTAGCACTAGATGAAGTAGAAAAATCAATTGGAGTAACCACACTTGCTTGTGTGGGAGTGGAGAGATAGACCACTCACGAGAGTGAGAGCCAAAATAAATGACACCCTTCTCTTCTAATTGTTGTAAGTGATCACGAAGGGTGCAACAATCATTATCATGATGACCATTGATATGATGAAAGTTGTAGTAAGGTCTATCACATTGGCATTGCAAGTGATGAGGAGGATGATGTTGAGTAGAAGGCAAGTGAATCATATGCTTGTCAAAAGGGCACACAATACATCATGAGGTCTAGCATGATGAGAAAAATGTAAAGGCTCCCATGAAGGAGATGCAAAAGTCTGAGGTGGAGCTTGATGTGGTGGAGGAGATAAAGGATGCTTATGTAATGGAGAAGATTGATTTTTTTGCGAGGTGGAGGAGATGGAGTCCTAGGAGGATGTTGAACAAATGGAAGAGGAGAAGAACTAGGTGATGCAATAGTAGGAGAACTAGGAGGAGGATCTATAATATGTGCAACAATGAGATCATGTTCTAAATCAATGACCTTATAACAAAGAGTGTGAATGATTCACATGTATCATATTGCAAGTGCTCCTTTAAAGTAGGAATCAAGCCACGATAGAAGATGAATTAATTTTCTAGGTCAATGGGTTGGAAGACTAACTATGCATGCAAAGCATTGAAGCAAAATATAATCAATGATAGGTTCTATTTTTCCTTGATGTAAGCTAGGTAGATGATCATATGTGACCTTAGGGCCATTTTTGAGTATAAAGTGTTGCAAAAAGGCTTCTTCCATCTCACAATAGGTACTAATAGATCTGAAAGGTAAGTGAGTGTACCATTGGAGAGCATCAATAGTAAGACTATGGTGAAAAGCTTTTAGCAATAATCAATCATTAGAATAAGGAGCCATAGCTAGACGATAATGTTTGAGATGTAAATATGGATTTCCAGTACCATCAAAGCATGTAAATGTAGGCATAATGAAATCCCTAGGAAATGTTGAATTGTGAATATTTTTGGAATAGGGTTTCCATGCAAAGAATTGTTATCGATAGAAGCATAATAGGCCTTGCTTTCTAATGTGAGAGATTGGACCTAAGATTGTAAGTGGCCAACAACATGCATGAGTGATAAGATGTCCTATGGAGGAATGGTAGAAGATGGAAATAGTGTATTGAGTGGTTGCAATTTTCCATTATGAGTGATCATGGGAATGTCAAGAGGAGACATAGAAGATGTCGATGCTAAGGGCACACTAGATATGGGTGCCAAAGAAGTAATAGGTGGTGAAGAACATGGAGTGTCAATAGAAGGTGTAGGAATAGCATCAAACATCATTAGGAGATGAAGTGATAGAAGGAGATGAATCATGCATGTTATTAGAGACAATCTCAGAAGAAGATGAAAGCGGGTGGGGATTCACATTCAACAATATGCAGAGAAGTAGAATCATGACTATCAGTGTCTCATCAAGATCGAACAAATATTTAGATGCAAGGATTTCATTAAGTGTATCATCAACATAGAATGAAGGAGGAGGAGAACTAGTATGTGATGTGTCATGCAAAAACATTTTTAGAAATGGAAGGAGTATGAGATGCAACTATAGAATCATTTGAACTAGTATGAGAAATAAAACCATGCACATGTTTATTGTCATCAAGATTAAGCATGAAACTAATAAGAGCATCATCTAGGTTCTCATTAGAAATAACAGAAGGTGGAACATGGCTAAATGAATAACAAGGTGTAAAATGAGTAAAGCTTTCCGGATCATCAACAATGCTAATGGTGGAATTATCAAAGCTAGTAGGCACATTGCATTCACCAGCTAAGAGTTTCCTTTGAGTATCATCTGGAAGAATGACATTGCGATATAGAGTGCTAAGTTCAGCTATGGTAGCCTCATCATAAATAGGATTAATGCTTACATGAGGCATGACTAGCCTAGGAGGAGAAGAGCTATCCTTAGCCATTAGGGTTTTAGTGGATCCTAGGGAAAATAGTTCTAAGCTATGGGTTCACCAAAATGATTTAATAAAATATGAATATTTTATTTAAATCTAAATGTAAAGATCTGTTGTAAAATGATATAAAATGAAATATAAATGCTAAAAATTTATTAAATACTAACTATGAAAGGAAATGAGATGGATAAGGTACTTATCTAAATTTTACTTATCCCAGTGAGTTGAGTTTGACTGACAATGTGATGAAATAAGAGCACAAACCGTCACAATGAACCATAGAAAAATGCAGTAGAGGTAGAAATGGCTGAATGGGGCACTTAGAGAGGGACAAGGGGTGCCCGTGGGTGCCCTGGGTACTGATTTTAGGTACCCTAGTCTACTAAAAAGATTAGGATCTAGTTCCAAATAGTGTCATTAGGGCTTCACACTTCTTCACCTTTTGTCACTATAAGATCACACAATAATCACTAGAACTATTATAAACTTGCAATGAAATAATGACCTATGCAAAACCCTCAAATAGACATCAAATCCTAAAAATAAAAGATGAAAAATGAGGGGTCAAACTATCCTCAGCCACCACAATGGTGGACTTACAACTGAGCATTGCACTACATCTCGACCCAATGTAGTTCTATGTTCTTGTGTGTGCAATAGTGCTCTAGGTCACCCCCTCATGCCAATGATGCCAAGATAGCAGGAAATAACTAGATAAAATTCAAATGTGTGGATGGAATAGAATGAACTCCCCTTCCTATGCAGTGTGTATGTAGAGTAATGTGCCCAAATGCAGTCCCTTTGTTCTATGTAGATAGTTATCCCTTGATAAGAATTTTCCACCCATATAATGGTATGTATGTTTGTGTTTATATAGGATCTCTTGTTCAAATTTCAACACTAATGACCCAACATGCCGACTAGTACCTCAAGAGATGAGAGGAAAACCAAAAATACCGACCTCAAATGTAAAAAATAAGATTAAACATAAAGAGGAGATGGGAACCCGGGATGGATTGAGTGCTAACCGCTAATGTTCATTCCTAGGTGCTAGTGTCCAGAGACAAGTGATGAAAAATGAGTGAGAGTGACATGCAGGATCATTATAACCTGACTAGAACTATATGAGTGATAAGTGTAAAAGAATTCTTTTCTTATGCAAGATTCATATATAAAACAACATAATTGGTGGTATAATAATAGTAGTAAGTGGGTGATTTTGTGTCTATACAAATGGGGAAGAAAGAAGAGGAGGCGAAGGAGGTGACTACAATGCTTGAGTGGTGGATGGTGGGGAAATACTTAGGTTGATGACCTATGAGGAAGGGACCTTAGAACAAGAACCAAACCCCATGCACATAATGGTGATTTTACAAGGCTTGGGATTAGTTTCCATCCTTTTTGTAGAAGTGGGGTGGCCCACCACTAGTTGTACCTATTCTAAAACTTTTGGTGTGAATCTCAATGAAATTAACCATTGGTGAGTCTACTTGAGAATATGGGTTACATGCTCTTTAGAACTCGGTGCACTCTTGAAGCATGATAAGTTGATCCATGACAACGGTTGATTCTTCACATTATTTTTCTCATAGATTGGATCTAAGAATTCTCCATCTTCATGGAGGTCTTCAGTACATCTGTGATTCCATACTTAGATACCTCTTTGAGAGTCAACTTGCAATATTCTCTTTCCCATACCACTATCTCATCTCTCGCAATTTATCCAAATATCATCCAAGCGTGGTATGTGGACACATGTTGGTCTCGAGTCCACCAACCACACCCCAATAATTGAAGATAACTCATGGGTGATAGGTTTTATTTTCATTTGTTGTATCTCACCCTCAACATTTTTCGCTTTATATGAGGATGCACAAATGTATTGACCTAAGGTCACCTTTGAAACTGGACTTCTAGCTTGTGCCTTTTCGAATCTTGTGAATGTGTAGCAGTTGTCTAACTAACTCCACTAATACCCACTCATCTATGGGAAACCTTGGTAGGCTGCAAGGACACTGAAAATCCTCCCACCTTGAGATATGTAAAAGTTGGGAATTGTAGGAATATACATCCCCAAGTCATGAATACGTTCCCAAGAACTATATGATATTTTGTGATTATATTGTTACTGTATCAAATATACATATGAGAGAAAAGAAAAGGAATCATTTACTCTCCTAAAGTGGCTTGACCCTTATTTCATTATTAGTTGAGGATAGAATTATTAAATCTAGGATGCATTCCTTGCCCCAATGGATGTCAATCCTAGATAATTTCTCATTCCCGCCGCAACATACTCCAGATAAGAAGTCATATAGAAGTTTCGGGAGGTTTCGACTTCTAGTATCCGAGTGTGTATGGCGTCACTGACGTGTTCTTCCCATCGATTGAAATTATGATTTTTACTAATAATGAAAATGTACAAATACATCTATTATTGAAATTTTTTTGAAGATGGGAGCCCTGTAACTCTACTCAACAATGTGATTATATAATTCACCTATTGTATGAAATATGAGCGAGGGATAGTTTTTTGAAATCTAGTTACTGAAGGTCTAGGATTCTCCATATAGCTCTTGTTAAGTACCTTGATGCATGCGTTGGAATTTTCTTTCCAAGGTTTTGAGAGTAGATTTGGGAGAGATTGAAGCATAGCCTTTGACATCAAAAAAAAAAAAAAAGCTTTAACAAATATTCAAAGTAGTCAATATTTAGTCTGATCACAATTGTCTTGTCATCATCTTTCATTGTTTGGGACTCTACATTGTAATGTGCTTTGCACTACGAATACAAATTTAGGACATTGCATTGAAGGTGGAAAAGTTGTAGCCATGGAAATCCCACTATCATAAATACTTTTAATCCAAACAGTCTTGGATGGAGCTCTAACTCTACCCCATAACTCTCGTAAACCGATGTGGCCGAGGTCGATGTATTAAATATTATCAATGTTTGATGTGATGCTTTGAAGGGGGAACCATCCCTTGGAAACTACACTTCATTTTTATTTTTCCCTTTGATGATGACTTAGACATTTGCCTAAGGAAGAATGCTTGAAAAATCTATGAAGGTCTCTTAAACGAGGGCGGAAGCGAAACTTGTAAAACAACCTCTAACTTCCGAAATACACAGTGGTGGGATTTTAGCCTTGTAGACCGTAACCCCCCAACTTTCGATTTGAACTGCAGTAGAAGTGAAGACTTGCTTTTGAACCCCTAACTTCCGATTTGATCTTGGCGGAAGTTTGGGACTTTTTGTAGTTTGGTACTTCCAATTTGGTCTCCAATGAGAGTCATTGCCTAATTTGCAACTCCAAACTCCCGATATGATGATTGACAATAAAAATCCTTCCACTTTTCGAGTAAAATGAGATTTTGAAGCCTAAGCTTCACCAAAAACACAAGTGAAGGAAAAGGAGAAACGAGGACATTAAACCAAAAATACAAGGAAGGAAACCCTAAAAATAAACCAAAAAAACTATAAAGAAAACCCATCATGTTAGATAAAATATGGAAAAAAATGCCTTAAAAGACAACAAAAATCCTTGCAAAAACATTAAAACATTAGAACTCACCAAAATATCAGATGGGTTGGAGAGAAAATTTTAAAAATCACACGAAAAATGCTAAGGAGTCTAGTCGAAGTTGATGGAGTGTCAATAAGTCGGTGTAAAAAAATGTTAGATGAAAATGACGTGTAAAAATTCGACCTTAAATAGAAAAGGGTGAATTAATTACCATGTAGGTGACACGTGTGGGTAGGTGGCATTTAATGTGCTTACTAGGCGTTGGAACTCAGCTCCCCTTTGCAACTCACGTCGGGTTTCATTTTTGGAAGTCAATATAGACATTACATGTAATTTGTAATCTCAAACCCGAATACGGAAATGGTCTATATCTCTTTGTATTTCGGGTTTTGGAATTTTACTTGCATTTGCATGCAAATTGCAAATTGGGATTTTGAAACCTAAAATGGTCTAGGTAATTGGAATTTGGGTTTTGGAAGTGGTTGTAACTTTACATGTAAAGTTACAATCGGGTTCTGAAACATGAAATGCACTTGGGGTTCGGGTTTGGGAATTAACATGTAATTTGCATGTAAATTGCAAGTCAACCCCGATATCTCTGTAATACACTAACTTCCTTTGTATTTTGGGTTTCGGGTTTTGAGAAATAAATTGCATGCAAATTGCAAATTGATTACTAATATCCTGAAATACAAAGGAAATTTGACACTTAGCCAAATTTTTTTAATTTCTCAAAAATAACATATTGGTAAAAAGGGGAAAATTTGTAAGGAAGTATTTCCACAAGAAGGAAAATGGGCAAGGGGACTTGAAAAGTCAACATTTTTGGTGACCTCCAGGGAATGCTTGCCTACTAAGCATCATTCCAGTAGCCTTAAGCAATCCATTGGGTACAAGAGTCATCTAAACCTCAAGAATAAGCATAATTGAAGAATGCTAGAAAAAAAAAACCGAACAAGACAAGGGGACAAAATAAGAAAAGACAATGCACAAAATCACTTAGAGGAAGGGAAACTAAACTACTACTGTACAAGGTGAAAATACCTCAATAACAAGCTTTGAGGTGTATCCCATTGACTAGGATAGGAAATACTTCTCCGTCAAGTATAGATAGACAAAATGAATTTACCTCTTTGCAGCTAGTGATCAAGTATGGCCCACTCCAAAGGAATCAAACTTTGCATTGCATTCCTAGTTTGGCCTTGTCTGCATCCAATTTAAGAACTAGGTCTCCTTCTAGAAAATATTTGTTAGTTGGTTTCCTACCAAAAGTTCTCTTTGTTTGAGCTTGATGCAGCTCAAGGTCTTCATTGCTTGGATCCATGTTTCCTCCAATTCCATTAGTTCAATAAATCTCATTGTCATGAAATAATTTTCCATAGCCTCCAATTGTGCTAATTCTAGAGATGGTAACTCTAAAGATAAAGGAAGTTTTTCTTCCCTTCCATATACCAGCATAAAGGGAGAATTTCCAATGGCCCTTTTTGGAGTAATCTTATCTCGCCCAAAGAGTAGTATTGAGTTGCACGTGCCAAGTTTGCCGACTAATTTATCAAATTCTTGTTCTTTGGACTTGGGAAAACCATTACCTTGGGGTTAATAATTTGACGAAGTCTTTAGATAAACACCATTTTTACATCCCACTCACTAAGCTTCATTCCTATGAATGCTTTGGCATTGTCGGAAATGATAGTAAAAGGTACACCAAATCTAGTCATGATGCTCTCGAGAAATTCTAAAATTGAATTATCATTGGACTCCTTTAACGTCACTCGCTTCCATCCATCGGGTGAAATAATCGTGTGTAGTCAACACCCATCTGTGACCAACAATGGACAGAGGATTTATCATGTCGATAAAATCAAGGCCCCGTTCCAAAAAAGGTTAGTTCGTCTTAATCGACGAAGAGGAAGAGTGACTAACCTTTGCTTCCCCATAAAAAGATCACATTTTTTACATTTCCTTACCCATATATGGGCATCCTTAAACAGGTCGGGCCAATAGTAATCGACCCTAATGATTTTATGGTAGTTGTACTTTCTCCGAGTGATGATCTCTGGATAACCCATTATGAAATTCTTCTAGTAGCTTATCAACTTGACCTAGGTTTATACACCTGAGAAGAACTCCATTTAAATCCCTTCGAAAGAGTACATTATCAATGAGAACGTAAGGGATGGACTGAATCTTGAAGCTTCTCCTTTGGGTTCTGTCTAGATTTGGAGGATACTCACCTGATTGCAAAAATATCTTCATGTTAGACATCCAATCGACAGAGCGTGAGTATCTTCTTGATGATGGTTGTGTAGCACATTATCACATTATTCTTTTGCTTCTAAATCAGAAGCAATATTTTGACACGAACTTTCCCTCTAACCAACTTAGTGACCTTTATGTGGATATTATACTCCATGACCCTTGTAATCCATCCAACCCTTTTCTCATTTATGTCCTTATTCAACAAAAATACTTAAATTTTCAGTGGGTAATGGACCTTTCAAATTTTCAAGTATATATCTTCTCGAACTGGAGCTATTCAAAATCATCTTCATAATCATGTTAGTATTTTATCTTTTAAATTGATTATATGAATTGAAGATAGATTCTAGAGTGACCAGACCCTTTATCAACTTATTTCCTTTTAATTGGATGTTTTGATATTTATAAGTTTGTTATAACTTGGACTAGTTTTTTGATGAAAACTTGGCCTCTTCTTAAAGAAAGAGGATGATATTTTGACCATCACAAAAACTTGGCAATTACTTGCATTATCTCGGTACTACTTTGGTCTTACAACCAGCTTGATGATCTCTCTTCCTTCCTTCATAACATTGACATGGATATCATATTGAGATCCCACTGTTGCAAGAATATTTGCATCTTGGTTTTGATTCATAGGGACCACATGAACGCAAAAAGCTTCAAAGTCTTGATAAATTCCTATACCCTATTCTTGTAGGATCTCAATAGATTGTTCTTTGTTACACTTTAAGCTCTAACTTGATGTACTACAAGTTCACTATCTTAGAAAATAGTTAATGCCTTAATACCACTTTTTTTGAGCCAAAACAATTCCCTACAGTGCTTCATATTTGGATACATTATTAGTGCATAGTTAAACTAAAGTTTGAAGGATGAGAAGTATTTCTTACCTTGTGGAAATCAACACGATGCCAACACCAACATTTATGCTTCTCGATCCATCGAAGAAGATTTTCATAATCCTTTAATATCATCTTGGGATTTGAGAAGATTGGGTATCAGTAGTTCCTTCCTCATGGATGCAAGTATTTCCCAATATCCTGTCTATTCCAATTCTTGGGCATATGGATCAAATTGAAGTTCATCTCCCCAGTCATCAAGAAAGATATCTTGAATTCTTCTACATGAGTAGTGGCTTCATGATCCTCAATGTCTTATTCTTTTGATCATGTAAGGTGTAATTCATGTTGATGGCACTAGGGTATAAGGCTCGACATGATCCTTACATATTGGCTCAAGCTCTTATAGTCACCTTAGTTCCATACCTAGTTCTGAGGAGCATGTGTGACCAATCAATAGATAGATACCCACCCATCTTGGTCATGTGAAATATCTAGAGAGGCATATGGTGAAGAAGGGAGGAAGATTGATAACATATATGTCTTGAGTAATTGATAAATTTGGCATGCATGAATGGTAAGATTCAAATCTTTAATCATCCCAATGATTTGGACAATGGTTATATCTAATTGAATAAATCCCCTAATTATTGTTGTATATTGAATACCCAATACATCAACAATCTTTTATGCATTATGGAGCTAGACACCGGAGTCAATCATACATTTGTGCACCAAATGCTTACCAATAATTAGAGATATGTAGAAAGGAGTGGATTTCTAGATTTAGAACCATTTATCCCTTCAGTTAGCACAAATATGGTAGAAGTAGATGACATGCTTTACTTTCACTTGGTCTACCGAAAATTTCAAAGATTCTTGCAAAAATTCCTTTATGAAGGAATAGAAAGCACCTCCCACATAGTGACATTGAGGTTTGTCTTTTCATTTGTTCAACTATGCTAAAGGAATACTCCCCACCTTAGATGAAGCTTTTTCATTGTTTTATACATCCTCCTTTTGAAGTTGGGGCATTTGGTGTTGTGGTGTTGGGTTGATTGTATTTCTCACAACTTGACTAACATGGCCCTCGATGGTTTACTTACTACATATTTTCTCATTGCTACTTGCGAATGAGGTTGGGAAGTAGATGCTTGATCAACCTTAGGGGATCCCTTCTATTTCTCTCTTTCTTTGATCACATATTATATGCCACCATTGTTGTAGATTCCACATTAAAACCATAAAAATCCTCCTCTTTCTAATTTAACAAGGTTGACTCCCCTTGTGTTTGTGGTTGACTTGCATCTTCATATGGAGAAGCTTCCACTTGTGTTTATGTGGGTGCATATATGCTTTGAACCATGAGTGCTTAGCTGAGCACTCCATTGGGGCACATATTCTGGTTATGTGGTTAGAGCATGGGTAACACCATTTGTAATCTTGAACAAGATTATTTTTCATCGGAACAATGGCCTCTGAAGAGCTAACAACAAGGGGTTTTTGGTATTCAAGGGTTTGACATTAGTGATCTAATTTTGAATCTAGAGCATTACTCTAGGAAAGGTTTCTATTAGGTTGATATGGTTGATTCAAAGGTTGGTAAGGGTAGGTTATATTGAGACTACTATCTTTTGAGAGCAACCAACTTATTACCAAAACTATGAAGCAAATATTTGACCTCATAGAGATCATTTAAGGAGGTATTGGTTGAGCTGATTAGTTAGAAACTTGAAGGGAGAGGAGAAATGGTTGGATGATTAGTGGAAAACTCAAGAAACAAAGGCATTGGTGGCCTTGGAGCTATTTTTCCTACCTTAGATCAGATAATTCTCAACTCGTATGGCAATATCATAAGAGTTTGGAAAAGTTTTCCACCCATTGATTGGATCATGACACACACATCATTATTCAAAGCCCATAAGTAATACAAAAATGCATTATTTGGGAGGGATTGATCAGTGGTGGAATCCTATTCCATGTCTTTTGGAAACGAAAATTGAAATCTCCCATGAATTCTTGAAGGATCTCTTTTATGGTAGTCAATTGCTCCATGAGAGACAAGATGATCACTCTTGTCTTCAAATTGTTTACAGAGTTGTTCTCCCAACTCATCCCAATTGTGTATAGAGTTGGGTTGTAGACCTGGAAAACCATTGAAGTGCCTTTCCTTTTAGAGAAGTGGTGAGAATCCTAAATGATATGTTGTCTTCTATGATATTATGAACTGAATAGATATTAACAACATCTTGAATGTGCTCTATAGGAGTGACATTACTTTCACCAGTGAAGAATGGTAAAATTTTAAGAGCTGCTATAGGTATAACATCATGTTGAGTGAGCACAAGAGGACTACCACCATTGAAAGTGGGAAATACATGGTTCCTACTTGCCATTACTTATGACGCGGTTGACCTCTCCTTAGTAGGGAAATATTCCAAATGGAGGAGTTGACTATGCTCTTCTTGAAGAAGATGATGAACCTCTCCTTTTCTTCTCCTAGGAGGAGATAAAGAGAGTTTAGTAGTCCATTGGTTTTTTCATGAAGAAAATCCTTGTTTGAATCCTTCACATAAGTGCATGTATTGGATCTTAAAACTTATAGATATGGAGTCGTCAGGTACCTTTGATTAATGCAAATGCTAAGAGAAGTACCAACTCTTAGCTCTCTATCCCACTGGGCATGCCAAAAATTGTTGTCACTTGGATCGTGCACATGCTGAATCGTTAGATGATCCAGTGTAACATGGGAACATCCCCAAGGTGTGGGACCTTGGCTCCTTGGGATGAACCTCTGAGAAGGTTGACTTCCTTCTAAACTATGTGCATCTGATGAAAGATCAAGGTCAAAACCTATGATACTTAAAATAACCTACACTATTCAATTTTTTTGAGAAAAGGGAGAGATAATGAAAATAAATAAAAATGGTGATGTGCCAATAGTTTAAGGAACAAAATGATCAACTTATACAAGCACAAAATATTTAATAAAAAAGATAATGATGTGCACAACTTTCTACCTTTTCTCTTAACAAAAGTTCTTTATATGAAGGTAAAACTTAACAATAATAGAAGGGATTTAATTTGATTCCACAACTATTATCAATAAGTTTTATAAATCACAACATACAACTTGTTAAAGGAGAATAACTTTAATGTGAAGGTAAAATGGATCATTCAAGTACAAGGAAAGAAATATTCACAAGTACAAAATTACCACCAAAATACACAACACATTAAAGTGAAAGAAGGATAAATATCAGTTTTTATATAATAATATTGAGGCTTAATCCTATATACAAGTACTCAAAATGGTAGAGCCTCCTTATACAATTGATCAAAAATCCTCCTTGAATACATAATGCATCCTCCTATTTATAGATTAAGAAGGTTGAGAAATTATAGCCACTCTTCTTAACTATTACATTCTAAAAATAGGATGCATTTACATTTGTGAAAAATCTCCCAAAAAAATAGCCAAGTAGTTGTGTGAAACTTTGACCGGGTCAAACCTGCAACTTGAATGGTGGACTATGGCTAGAGACTATGTGAAAATGGTAGTGGAAAAATCAGCTTAGGAATGACACCACCCTTTTCCCGATCCGTATCAATTTCTTTTTTTCTTCTCCCACTTGCTTCTTTGATAAATCAAAAATATTTTGATGATTTCTTGTACCTCTTTGTCATCAAGTCCACACACATAGTGATTTAAGACCTCAACAAATTTCAATTGTTTGGTTCAAAATTCCCAGAAAATTCTTGACTCGATTCATGATTTTTCGTGAGTTGGCTCAAGAAGTTTTAATATGTCACTATCTTATTAATGGATTCAAGGTTGAAAAGATTTTGTCATCCTAGTATCTTCCTCAACCAGGATTTTGAAATTTTCAACGATATGTTCTTTGGAAGCACATCAAGATCCTCATCTTGGACCTATAATGAATAGTGTCAAACTCATCCAAGATATCATTAAGGCCATAAATGCCCTCATTTCTTGCTTTGATTAATTTTACATTGCCTCCTACAACATCTGGACATGGAAATCCATGGATTCATTGTACTCAAATTATTTTGAAGAGTCATCAATGATCCCTTCTCCGAGGAGTAGATCATGATTTGACACTTCAAACTTCTTTCTAGGCCTCCAATGTGAGTTCTAAGTTATCACACTCCTCCTCAAGATACCATACATTTTGGTAACCATGTCCTTCTCTGGCTCAAGCTCATTATATAAGGTTGTGACATCCTTAATCACTATTTTCCTTCTTGGATCTAACTCTTGATCCAAGCCCCAACTGCTTTCCCTTGTTGTCCAATCTTCTCTCATTACAGAGAGAAAGAGGTATCATCAAATCTTGTGGATATTGAAGAGCAGTTTATGGGTTGGCTGTGTGATTTTATGGAGGATGGTTGTCAATTATTCCACCTTATTTTTCAGCTCATCTTTAGTGATCTTATCTTTATCAAATTTATCCAAAGGTTTCCAAGAGCAACTTAAACATCTTGTTTGGCACCTTCATGTGTAGCCTTTCCCAGAGAGAACTTAGAAATATGATAATCCATTATAGTGATATCTTCCTTTGACTTATCAATAGCTTGGGTTTTATCTCAACAAATATTTCCCATGTCTGGTTAAACCAATAGGTGAGAAATAACCCTTGGTCTCTTTACTTTGGCATTAAGGAGTCAATCTAAGGTGTTGAGATCGAAATCATCTCCAATAGGTATCTTCTTCTTCTTCTTGGGGTTTTCTACTACTCAGCCATGAAGGAGTAGAAGAAGAATAAATTAACTTCTTCAGAGGATGAAAAAGGCAAAGACATCATGGTAGTGAAATGGATGGGTGATGAAAGGGTAGTTTTGTAGTAGTCACAAGTGGTAATGAAGTGGTGAAAAGCGAGGAAGGGGTGGAAAGGATAGTATTAGGGGGATGGATGAAATGGGAAGGGTGATGTGAGAGGAAGTGGGAAGAAATGTTGAGGAAGGAGTTTCTAGAGGGGAACCTAGAGCCAAAACATCCCCAGATGAGAGAGAGGAAGAGAGGAAAATACTTGAGCCATGGTAGGAGATGAGGGTGAAAGTGGGAGTAGGGGAAATGGGAGGAGAAGAAATGGAAGATGTGGGAAAGGAAGAGTGAGGTGGAGGAGATGGAGGAGCTGAAAATGGGGAAGAAGGAAGAGGAGGTGGAGGAGGTGACTGTAATGCTTGAGTGGTGGATGGTGGGAAATACTTAGGTAATGACTGACTTATGGGAAGGAACCTTAGAAGAAAGAACCAAGACCCCCACACAATTGTGATTTTATGAGGCTTGGGAGTGGGTTTCCTCCTTTTGAGAAGTGGGGTGGCCCACCACTAGTTATACCTATGTTATGATATAGGGACCTATTTTAACACTTTTGGTGTGATTCCCAATGAAATCAACCATTGGTGGGTCTGATTGAGAATATGGGTTACACGCTCTTTAGAACTAGGTGCACTCCTAAGTGACCAATTGATCCATGATGGAATAGTTGATCTTTCACATTTGTTTTCTCATAGATCGGATCTAAGACTTCTCCATCATCATGGAGGCCTTTGGGTACATCTATGATTCCATACTTGGCTACCTCTCAGAGTCAACTTATAGTCTCTTTCCCATACCGCTATTTCATCTCTATAATTTATCCAAATATCCTCCAACTATGGTATGTGAACACCATAGTTGGTTCGATTCCACCAACACCCCAATAATCAAAGCTAACTCATGGGTGATAGGTTTTATTTTCATTTGTTACATCTCACCCTTGACATTCTTCTCTTTATATGAGGATGTGTAAATGTATCGACCCAAAGTTACTGGGAATTGGACTCTTGTCTTGTGCCTACTTTTTTGAATCTTGTGGAGGTGTAGAAATTGTCAAACTAACTCCATCAATACCCACTTATCCATGGGAAACCTTGGTATTTTGTAAGGAGCACCTAAAATCCTCCCACTCTGAGATATGTAAAAGTTGGGAATTGTAGGAAAATGCATCCCCAAGTCCTGACTACATTCCAAGCATTATATGATATTATTTGATTATAGAGTTCTTTATCAAAGATACATATGAGAGAAAAGAAAAAGGCATCATTTACTCTCCTGAAGTGGTTTGACCCTTCTTTCATTATTAGTTGAGGATAGAAATCATAAATATGTGATGCATTCTTTGCCTAGTGGATGTCAATCCTGGATAATTTCTCATTCCCACCACGACATACACAAGATAAGAAGTCATATAAAATTTTCATGTGTTTGGACTTCTAACATCTGAGTGTGTATGGCATCACTGATGTGTTACCCATCGAATGAGATCAACATTTTTACTGAATAGTGAAAATGTATAAATACATCCATTCTTGAAAATATTTTGAATATGGATCCCTTGTAACTCTGCTCAACAATGTGATTATATCATTCACCTCTTATATGAAATCCGAGTGAGGGATGGTCTTTGGAAATCTAGTTATGAAGGCCTAGGATTTTCCGATAGATAGCTCTTATTAAGTACCTTGGCGCAAGTCAGAATTTTTGTTCTAGTGCTTGAAGAGTAGAACTAGGAGAAATTTGAAGCATATCCTCTTGACATCGGAAGAAGTTTTAACAAATATTCAAAGTAGTCAAGTATTTACTCTAATCACAATTGTCCCATCATCATATTTTCATTGTTCGGGACTCTACATCGTAATGTGTTGTGGTTGTGAGTACAAATTAAAGACATTACATTAAAGGTGGAAAAGTTATCTAGGAAATCCCACTTGTCATAAATACTTTTATCCAAATAGTCTTGGATGGGGATCTAACTCTACCCCAAAATTTGGTAATCGATGTGGTGAGGTCGTGTCTCCAATATTGTCAATGTCTGATGTGATGCTAGAAGGGGAGCCACCCCTTGGAAACTATATTTCATTTTCTTTTCCCTTTATGATGACTCAAACATTTTCCTAAGGAAGAATCCTTGAAAAATCTATGAAGGTCTCTTAAACTCGAGGGAAGTGGAAACTTGTAAAATAACCTCTAACTTCTTGAAAATATATAGGATCTTATTTTATCCTTTCTAACTTGGTCTAAACCCTCAACATTTGATTTAAACTATGAATCTTTATGAAGACTTGCCTTTTTTAAACCCCCATTTTGCTGATTTGATCTTGGTGGAAGTTCAGGATTTGTTTTATAGCTTGGTAATTTTGAATTTGGTCTCTGGTGAAAGTGATTTTCTTTTTTACAACTCCAAACCCAATGTGATGATTTGATGATGAAAAATCCTTCGATTTTTAAGTAAATGAGATTTTGAAGCCTAAGCTTCACCAAAAACACAAGTGAAGGAAAAGGAGAAATGAGGACATTAAACCAAAAATAAAAGGAAGAAAACCTAAAATAAACCAAAAACAAACCTATCAAGAACACCCATCATGTCAGGTAAAAGATGGAAAAAATTCTCAAAAGACAACACAAATCCTTGAAAAAAACATTAAAACATTAGAAATTACCAAAATATCAAGTGGGTTGAGAGAAAATTTGAAAATCACTCAAAATGCTAAGGAGTACATTCAAAAGTTGATGGAGTGTCAACAAGTCAGTGGTGTACAAAATGTTAGATGAAAATGACGTGTAAAAATTTGACCTTAAATAGAAAAGGGTGAATTAATTACCACATAGGTGACACGTGTGGGTAGGTAGCATTTAATGCACTTACTATGTGTCAAAACTCGCACTCTGTTTTGCAACTCTATCGGGTTTCAGTTTTGGAAGTCAATATCCATATTACATGTAATTTGTAATCTCAAACCCAAATCCTGAAATGGTCTATATCTCTTTATATTTCAGGTTTTAGAATTCGACTTGCAATTTGCATAAAGGGAAAAATTTGCAAGGAAGTATTTCAAAAAGAAGGAAAATTGGCAAGGAGGTTTAAAGTAAACATGTCCAAATTGTATCACTTGTACAACCTATCCCAACTATCCCCGGGACAATGGGGATTATAAAATTCACCCCTCCCCTTCCTTAGCTTATTTTTGAAGTCATCCTCATAAGGCCCAATGACTTTTCAAGGCAACTTGATGTTCACAGATATACCTTGCACTCTTGAATGAAAATGGTAATTTTTAGATAAGGATGTAGAATCAGGTCTTGGAAAGCATCCCATTGATGTTGGAATTATCTTGGGGGTAAAAATGATATCAATTTTTTCATAAAAAGACCGTTTAGAGCTCGGGAAATGCGTTCTCAACTTAGCCATTTTCTTAGTTAAATGGGTGTTAGGTTTTACCGTCTTGACTCCCCTAATCGTCCCTTAGATAGTGGGGACAATGTGGACAAGAAAATTCACCCCAATAATTATCCCCTCTTCAAGATTCTTCATGTGACCAAATTTTAGCCCCTAAGCCATTGAAACCCTACTCCGTGCCCTAAGACGATATCGCTTCAAATTTGACATGTTGGATCACAAAGCATGAAAATGCAAAACTATCAAGTGTTTTTCATGGAAAATTCATGCCAAGATATTCAAATCTCCATCATTAATTTCTGCCATGATGAATCCTTGAAAGGACAACAAGGTACCTCTTCACTTCTCAAGGATCCTATAGGTGAAATGATCTCGAAAATTGAAGGAAACAATCCTTGTAAAATCTAGTTTCATGTGAACTAGTTTTTGTGCCATGAAGATAATATTATTTTAGGGATACGAGAAGACTATGTTTTTAATCAATATTATTCCCTCAAACAAATTTTAAAATTCCCTAAGATGCAATAAGTGAAATCATCTAAAAATCGGAGGGAAGGGTCTTCGAAAAATCTAGTTTCATTGAAACTAGTTTTTGCACGATGAAGATACTCGATTTTTCAAGATATGGAGGACCGATTTTTCTTAGTATTCTACCCCCTATGATGAAAATTCATTTTCCCACTTGTTTGAATGAAGGATGTTGGGAATTTGGAGGAGGGGTGAATCAATGTCTATTCAACTTTTACCTCACAAAACAATTCACTTAATTTGTATGATCAATAAAACCAAATCAACATACACAAGTAGCTAACATGGGAGAAAGTACATAGAGACAAAAATTTAATGTGGGAAACCCAAACTGGGAGAAAAACCCACTGAAACCAAGAACTAGATTTGGACAAGAATGTCCTGCAAATGTTACATTGATTTCATGGTTGAGCTTCAACTCAACCTGGAGCTACAACTCCAAAAATTTAACCAAGAAACCACTCAGTCTTTGACAAGCTTCAACTTGTCTGGAAGCTTCAACTCCAAAAATTTGGTCCAAAACAACTGACCTTTAGTAAGCTTTAACTTATAGGGAAGCAATAACTCCCCACATGCTAAGTTGCGACTTGGAAGTTTTCACATTTTTTGTCACACACCAAACTGTTGTCTCATACAACTGATAGTGACAACTAGATCAACTCACTCTTCATATCTAATTTCTCCGGATCATCTCTCTTTTCAATTTCTGATCAGATCCCAAACTTCATCATATTATTAGCTCAAGACTCTGCATGCTCGTGTTTGTCAACAACTCAACTTTCTAACAAACTTTTCACTTACAACTCTTTTGAAAACAATCTCATACACACACAACAATATTACATTAATAGTCACTTGCAATGTTCAATATTGTGTAATTCTCTCATACATACCTTTGCCATCAACTTAATGCTACAACATGTAATCAAACCATTACCTTTGTTAGCTCACCCAATCCTATCATAACAATTCAATATCCATATAACTCACATTCATTTTTTAGTTCCATACATTTTTTTCTTCACATTCAAGAAGTGGTCACCTCTTACACATAAAGCTCCTTTTCATACTTTGACCTTTCACATTCCAAAACCTTTTCATTTTCATACAAGGCTCTTCATTTCTTTTACTTCTATGTCTCGAGCAAGAAGACAACAAGTCCTTGTTTTGCAACATCTATATCTTTTTTCATTATAGGCCCTTTTGGACTTTTCTACATATAACATACCTAAATTTTCATTTTTGTTTAAAATGACTCTTCACCTTTTGTTCTGATGGGCTCAAGAAAACATGAGAGGAATTTTGATAACCATTCATTGCTTTTTCAAGTAGACATATTAAACCTTTGACATTATTCCATACATTCAAGAGTTCTCAAAGAACTTAGAATTTGTAAGTTGACAAGTGTCACTTCTTTAGCTACTCAATGCCACTGAATTTTGAGATTCTCCTTCATCTCTTTCACTTCAAATATGAATTTTTCATGTTTTATGTTTCATGACTTTTGAGATTATTCACTTCGAACCAAACCTTACAACTTCACTTACACATAAGGTCTTGACACTCCCCCTTAGATTATCGTCTCTAATATTTACTCTCTCATGTATCCAACCACATATGATAGTAGGAATTCAAGGATGAATCTTTTAAACTCCCATTAGTATTTTTATGTCAAGAGTTCACAAACTTTATTCAAGCTCAATAACTGAATACATACATGTTTTCATCATCAATCAATAGATCTCTCACAATTTTATGAGTTTTCAATACATTTACTATTTCCTCTTCCTTCTCGGTAGGTTTGAACCGTGAACTACAATTTACAAGTTACAAACTAGTCCTCATGATCTACCTTTGCTTGGAGCACTAATTTATTTAGTTAGATAAAGCACTAGATAGCTTGATCTTCCCTTCTTTAGTAACGTTAGGGATAATTAAGCTTTCATTTGAACAAATTCAACAAATTTGCTTGACAATCGATTATGCTTCATCTTATAGCTCTTGGAATAGCTAATGTCAAATCACATTAACACTTAAATCTCATTCAAAGACCAACCAAGGATGGTTTCATTCATATTTCAACCTCATGAAGCTTTTCTCAAGATATCATACCTTCAAGCATTGAAAGGAGACACCAATTTCACTTTCCCAACACTGTGGACATGTTTTAAACCCATGTCAACTATGACTGTCACAAAAATATTCCCCAAAATGACATGAATTGAGATAATTCCTTTTATATCTATTTTCCTACCTACCAATGATAAACACTTCAAAGTTTTAGAAATTTTGACCATTAAAATTTGAGTTTTGATGAGTTTCAACCTTCTTATTCCTTTGGTATCATTCACTGGACATGTATCTCCATTCGGAAAACCTAAAAGTGATGGAATTAGGTGGACTCTAACTCGTAGAATAAACTACATTTGATAGAGTTTTGGATCCACCAACCCCTCTTGTAGTCAACGGGCCTATCCTCACAACCAATAAAAGTTTGACATGGATTCGATCTTCTTATCAGGTGTGTATCATTGTGAAGTTCTAGCCAATAAGAAAGCTCCACGCACTTTGCTCTTATCGACTATTCTTAACCTCCACCATCCACCGTGGATTAACTAAAATGGACTAACTAATGTAGTATGGGGGTAGTTTATATAAGCTATGAACAACTATAATAGAATAAACAAATGCGAGAAAAAATTATGTAAATGATATAAATAACAATGTAAAAGGAAATGCTAAGCCTAATTTATAAGAAGGAAGAGGAAAGAACTCAGTTGAATAGAAGATGCTCATAGAATAGTTTCATAGTGATGACTGAAAATACTGTAGAAGTCCCAAAAAGGTTGGATTTGGTGGATCTAATTAGACTAGAGCACACTGGAGAGGGACCGGGACTCACGTGGGTGCTCTGGTTTACAATTTGGGTGCACTAGTCTATGAAAAAAATGTGAAATTGATCTTCAATGGTTCGGAAGATGGTCTCAAACCTTCTTATCTATCGCATCAACTTCGCTTTATCCCATGATGGATGTCACCAATAATCCAAGATGAAAGAAAGACTCTGCAAGACCCCAAAAAAAAGTATCAAACCCTAAAAAAAAATATGCATATGAAGGGGTCGGACTGACCTCAACTTGCCACAATGGTGGACTTACTAATTGAGCATTTGCACTACATCTCAGACCTGATGTAGTTCTATGTGCAAGTGTGTGTGAACATGCCCTAGGTTGCTCTTGTGTTAGTCACACTTTGTGAAGTAGCGAGCAATAACTATGTGTAGAAAATGTAATAGAATGTGTGCATGGAATATAATAGAATCCCTCCCCCTATGAAGTGTGATGCAGATGTCCTAGCCTTGTGCCTTGATGATGGAGCTATGTGGATGCAAGTGATCTCCAATGCAATAGATGGATGCAACTCTAGATGGAGTGATAGTAGTAAGTGATGCTAGGTCCCTCATTATGGTCTCATAACTTTATATTTATAGGGTTCTCTTGATCTAATTTCGTAATTAACCCCAAAAGGCCAACCACCAAAAAAGATAAAGATCTCAAATGGCTAGAAAGAGCCCAAAAAGTGGCGAGAAAGTGCAAAAAGGATCGGGGTGCCCCTTGGTGGGACTAGGGCACACCCCCAATACTAATCTGGTGCCCCATTCGAGGCTAAAATAATGTGGGATGACAAAATCTGATTGGGCATATGGGTGCAAGAGGTTGGTAATGATGAAATAAAATAAAACAAGATGGCCAAAAGATGAGGGTTAATTAGTACTTTTCTTCACTCAAGAACCTTCTAAATAGTAGTATGAGACTAGGATAAATAATGTCTAAAGTGCATGATTTTGTGACTACATTTTCCCCCACTTTATGTTGGTGAGCGGAAAGCTCGGTAACATAAAGTAGATAGAGATGTGTACCTGATGTCCATGAAGAGTGTAGTAGAAATGTCTGTCAAGGACTAGAAAAGCATGGAATGAAAAAAAGATGGAGGAGCGTGGAAACTAAAGATGAAAAATGTGCAAAGAAAAAGTGATGAGAGTGAACCTAGGGTAAACACGTGTGTAGTTATTGTGTGTGTGATGTACCTACATGGTTAGTAAAGTGTGTGTTGTCGTGAAGTGTTTTTGTTAACATTTTTTTTTGTTATTTTTTGTTTCCCCCATTTGATTGCTTGTTTCTCATACGATGACAGACCTACAAGGAGAAAATGATCAAGTAGTCAAATATGTATGTATGTATGTGTAAAAATGCAATGTAAAACACATGTATATGAAATCATGTAAATGTAAAATATGTAAATGGAAAAATGTAAATGGAACATGTGCACCTGATCCATGTCGAGAAAGAGAGTGTAGAAGGATATCTTGTACTGCGAGTTTTTTTGGGTGATCTCACACCATAGGCCAAAGAAGTGTAGGGAGGAAATGTTGTGTCCTCCAAGATCTAACTACTTCCTAAATGTGTGTGAAGAGATCTTTGTATCATCCTAGTTTTTGGGTGATCTATCGACCACTGGCCAAAGTAGTGTAGAGAGGCACACCCACTTATAACCTCCAAGCCTGTAACTACTTCCCAGAATGCTAAGGACACCATGTCTATAAAATCATTGTGTATGGGGTTCAGTAGACTGGTCTGAACCCACTCACTTATATAACTAAACCGAACCGTGGTGTAGAATCTTGTGTTAGTATGTAAAACCCCAAATGATGCCCCCTCTTTGGGGGCGCATGCGATGTCATTGATAGGAGAAATGTGGCCCCAAAAGAGGACCAACGCATGTATGTTGTAACCTCTAGAAAAGTGCTTGGTAAAAACCAAGGCACGCACAAAAAAAGGCTAGCCAAAGACAAGTGTAAACAAACATGCATATAGAAAACAAATGTGTAAGCTATGCAAATGTTGTAAAAGCTACCAAGAAATAGTAATGTAAACACACAAGAAGACAAAGTAAGCCACACAAAGTGGGTTGCAAACATGGGACATCACTCACGATGTCACAAGACACATAAGGCCATCATGGCCACAAAAAAAAAAACAAGTGTGCACACCAAAAAAGGGCAAGGCCCACATATAAAACAAACAATAATAGATAAAATGTAACAAACAAGTATGGAAAAAATATCCCTGCATAACAAATGTTGCACATGAAGCACCCATTAGCATGTTAGAAAGATAACTAGTATGTCAAAAGTGTGTATAACCAAGTAATGTAAAGTGCTAAGTACAAAATGAAACAATAACACTGTGAGAGATGAATGTGGATGCCCCCAACCAAAGTGTAGGAAGGGTAGAAGGTGAGCATCCATGCTACGTGTAAGAGACTTGTATCTATGATCACAACTAGAAAAATGTGAACGCACATGTGTGTATGATATAGATAAATGACATACAAGTAAGCTAACTAGCATGTGTAATAAAGTGACCATGAACAAGCAAAAGTAAGCAAGAGTAAAAGCAACCATAATATGTAGTATGTTGTGGATGGATGGAATGGAATGCAAGATGGAGTGATAGGAGCCACGTGCCCCCCCGAGTGAATGGAAATGTATGCAATGAGGTTCATTTTTTTTCCCCTCGTAGTCAAGAATGAACCATAAACGAGAGTGCATCATCGGAAATGGTCAAGTGTGTTGTGTCTAACACGTGTGATGTGATGAATGTGTAGGTGTAGTGATGAGATGCGACCTAGAAATGATGTGTGTGTGAACCCTATAGCCAAAGCATATATCATGACTAGATGAATGTATAAGTGATGATTTAGCCTAAGTATATATCACTATAAGATGAATGGATGAGTGATGATTTATCCCTAAGCGTATATCACTACAAGATGAAAAGAGGGAGTGGTGATGTAACCTAAGGTGTATACCACTACAAAATGATAGAATAGGTGATGATTTAGCCTAAAGCGTATGTCACTAAGCTAGAAATGTCACATGATGAAAGGTAGAATAGTAAATGTGATGAGTGTAAGGTCCATTTGATTTGTAAACCCTCGGTAATCAAGTATGGACCGAGGAACTAAAGTGCATCATCGGGTAGTGAGTGCAAGTGTAGAAGACAATGTAGTATATGTAATGATAAAAGATGACCATGTGATGAAGAGAATATGTAAAAATGTGGTGTGTAAAATGTGATGAGATGTAAATGTAATGTAAATATAAAAATGTATAATAATGTAATGTATAGAATGTAAATGTAATACATGTGTATATAGTGATAGTAATGTAGTATGTAAGATGATGTAATGCTAGACTATATATGATGAATATTATAGTATGTAGATATGTATGAATGTAAATGTAGATATGATGTATGATGTATGTATGTGATGTATGTATGTGTATAGTATGATGAAATGTGTGATAAATGATGCTTATGTGTATGTAATGATAATGATATAGTGTATGATGTAAGCAATGTAGATGATATAAGTATGATATATGTAAATGAGTGAAGACCAATATGAATGTATGATGTATGTGCAAAATGTGAAAAATGTTGTAGATTAAATGTAGAATGTATGGTGTATGATGCATGATATGTGTGATGAAATGTAATGTGTAATGCCTATAGTGTAGTGTGTGGGGTTCATGTGTAGTAGTAATCCCTCAATAGTCAAGTGTGAACCGAAAGCACAAGAGTGTGTCATCGGGTAATGACACTAGAATGTATATGAAATGATGCAATGATGAGATGATGTAATGAAATGATAATGAAATGTAAAGAATGATGATAGGATGATGATATGATGAGGGATATGCTAAGATGAATGGGGGGGGATGTGTGAGCTACTATTCCCCCAAATGTATGTGTGTGAAATAGGCTATCATGTAATGTCATCTAGAAGATCATTGTCTCTCAGGTTCATAGTCAAATGGGTAAGCATTAGTGACTTGATAAGAAATAGTGTCGGGTGGGTCATGTAATGAGCCATTAAGGCATAAGTTGTACATGCCCATAACATACTCCTCATCAGTGAATGGAGGAAGTGGAAACTATGTGCATACCAACGAGTGAGATTTTGAGTGTATCCTAGGAAAGAGCTATTGCAAATGAAAACACGTCCAAAGGCATAGGAAATGAAATGTCTATATGATCTGGATCTAGTGTACCTCCAATATAATCAAGCCATGATTTCCTAATGTAAGTGATGATGAGTAAGGAGTACATGATAAATAGAGATAGACTGTAAGATGAAAGATACACAAAACCATAAGCAACAATGATACGAACAAAGCCATAATAAAGATGAGGAGCACATGTGATGTAGGATAGAGGTCCTCAAAAGAAAACCCTAAGTGATCTAGACCCTCATGTGTACATATAGTGTCATCACATGTAGGATCAAATGGAATATGTTCCCAATATGAGTCATTCATGAAGAGTGTGCAAGTGAAAGGTGGGCATGCTAAAGTAGGTGGTGTATGTGAAGGTGGATGTGATAGAGTGATGTCCATAGACTGACATGCCCCTGATAAGGAATCATAGCAGTAGTAGTAGTAGCAAGTGGCACATAAAGAAACTACATCTATCACACAAATGGTGCCATCAAGTGGTGGTAAGTGAGGTGGTTCTTCCCTAGGTTGGGGCTCATCTATAATATCTATGTGTGGGATAGGAAGATTAGTATTAGGAGCCCGATCACAATACTGGAATGGATCATGGTCATGAAAAATGGTATGCTCCATGTTCTCATGTAATAATTTGACACAATTATGTATAATGGATGTGACCACTTGCATGGCATGAAGCCATGGCCTTCCCAAAAGACAATTGTAGGAGACTAGGAAATCAACAACAAAAAAGATAGTGTGGAAAGTCTTTAGACCAACAATGATAGGAAATGTAATGTGACCAAGACAAGGATGGACATAAAACCATCATAAGCACATGTAGTGAAATACTAGATGGACTGACATCTTGAGTGGTAAGACCTAAAACCTCGAGGAATGACATAGGACACAAGTTAAGTTCAAATCCATTATCAATCAAAGTACGCTTAACAACTACATTATGAATGCAAGATATGATATGCAAAGGTGGATCATTATCAAAAGTGTGAACATCAGAGGGAAGGTTAGACTTAAATACTATATGTGAGGAAAAGGCATCAGCAAAGGCTCGATAAACCGTGTCTAGGTGCATGTCAGCAGAGACGAATGCAAGTAGTAGTAAGAAAATGTTGGACTCTATGTAGTAAATCAAGATTGGAAAGCAAGTAATCATTGATTGAGATACTCATGATGACTTAATGCAAATGAAGAAGGTGGAAGAATGAAATGAAGAAGTTCGTTTCACCAAAATGATTAACTAAAATTGGACTAACTAATGTAGTATGGGGATAGTTAATCTAAGCTATGAACAATTGTAATAAAGTAAATAAATGTAGTAAAGAAAGTATGTAAATGATCTAAACAACTATGTAAAAGGAAATACTAACCCTAATGTGTAAGAAGAGAAGAGGAAAGAACTCATCTGAATAAAAGATGCTCACAAGAATAGTGTCATGTGGATGATGAATGAAAATCAGGAAGAACGACTATGTGTAGAAGTCCAAAAAGGATGGATCTGGAGATCTAATTGGACTAGAGCACCCGAGAGAGGGGGCTCCAGGCCTATGGGTACTCTAGGTCTATAATCCGGTGCCCTTGGTCTATGTAAAAATCTTAAAACTTGATCTTCACTAGGTTTTAGGAAGATGATCTGAACCTTTGTTGTGTGTCACATCAATTTCATTGTCCCTATTCCGATGTCACCAATAATCCAAGATGAAAGAAAGACAAGCAAGACCCCAAAACAAGTATCAAACCCTAAAAAAAAAATTCATATGAAGGGGTCGATTGACCTCAACTGCCACAATGGTGGACTTACTAACTGAGTATTGCACTACATCTCAGACCCGATGTAGTTCTATGTGCAAGTGTGTGTGAACATGCCCTAGGTTGCTCTTGTGCCAGTCACACTTTGTGAAGTAGAAGCAATAACTATGTGTAGAAATGTAATAGAATGTGTGTGCATGGAATAGAATAGAATCCCTCCCCTATGAAGTGTGATGCAAATGTCCTAGCCTTGTGCCTTGATGATGGAGCTATGTGGATGCAAGTGATCTCCAATGTAATAGATGGATGCAACTCTACCATCATGGCAAAGAGTGGAGAGCTCAGGCTGGAGGAGCATGCGCCCATGGAGGACCACATTCAGACACTTGCACAAGCGGATCCCTATAAATACAAGCACCCATAAGAAAAAAGAGAGAGATCATAGAGAGAGAGTGGAGCTCTAGAAAAATGCACGCAGGAGTCATATTGGGTTGGGTTGGGTAGATGAAATATAGGAGAAGGATGTATCAAGGGCTTGGGGTTATAAAATTTATTTTTGAGAGCTAAAGGATATGGATCCAGTTATGATGCATGACTTCGGTCTGCCATAATGTGGTGTTTTGTAGTGAGTCTAATGAATGTAATGAGGTTACCAAGTTATTTGAATATGATCCTTCTTGGTTCGATTCATACATGATTCTTCATAGTTCTTTTTCATGTATGTTTATAAGATGAATATGAATCCCTATGCATTTTCCTTTCTATTTTGATTCAGTTCTTTAAGTCTATTAAAGTATCTCTGTCTGTAATGACTACAATGGTCTAGAGCCATTCTGAGCTCTATGATGTTTGCATGTCTCATTCCCACTCACTTTCTTTAAAGTTTGGATCATAGATGATGTTTTCCCACTCAACTCACATAAAAGAGAGACTCAAAGACCCACATGCATGCCTCGGTGAGCACCCAACCCACTGGGTGATAGGCCGACGCATGGGATTCCCTTGTTCTTTGGTGGGTGTAAAAATGACTACATCTTGGTTCCATTTCGGACCTCTTTTCAAAGTTGTAGTGGGAAATAACATACATCATGATCTGATGCAATGAGTGATGATAGAGTGTTTAACCTTGGAAAGTGTTGAATCATGGTTTAAGAGCACGAAGGATGAATTTTCTCAGAGATTCAACACTGGACCTGAGTTTGATGCACATGTAGATGGGTAGAAGAGAACCTCTACCATGATTTGTATGAAACTTTTTTTTGTTTCTTCCTAATAGAGTCAGTATGAATGGCTCTCGCATATGCATCTAGATCAAGCTGGTATTATAGATCACGCACATGGACCCAAGAAGAATACCAGAGGCTTACAAGATGCAGATCTGAATGTGGACTCATGTTGTGGATCATTGGTGGAAAGGAGTACTAGCTAGCTACACTGAGTACACTATTTCTACATATTCTTGTCCAGAAGTTTTGAGTTTGAGTTTCTATGGAGCCCAGAGGATCATTTCTACATGTTATTCCTCTGAAATGAAGATCTTGATTGTTACCTTGAGTTTAGAGGCATTTCCATGGCCGGCTAAACCATTCTGAGCACTGGGTGAGGAAGCTAGGGTGGAGGAAGATGGAAGATATTGCGATGGAGAAAGAAAGGGAGGAGAGATGACTCAAGTATAGTGAAGCACATGAAAGGGAGATTTCTAGACAATGCGAGGTTACAAGTGTGATGGATATATGGAGGCAGATGTTGTGGGAAGGATTTGAGGTTCACGCAGAGGATGTGGAACTGAGCAAGTCTGTGCTACCCCATCTTGGAAAGTGCATAAGAGAGACCCCTTCAGCTTCTGATGAGAGTTCATCACATGGAGAGAGAGAAGAGTCATTGGTGCATCTAAACCCACCTAGTGACCAAACCCTAGCGCTTGGTTTTCCAGATCAAGGAAGGAGTATCACTGACCTAATTGGTATCAGTGGAAGTGACAGATCTATGCACCTAGGAGATACAATTTTTCATTTCCCACTTCTATGGCTACACATACTATTCCAGTATTCGAGGAATTTTTGACAAGGAGAAAATATACAAGGCTTGGGTAACGCATCGGGGAGTGGCACAGGACACACATCATCTGTAGTGGGACAATCTCATCACAGATGGTTGGCACAATTTAGTGGGACATTTGGGGACCCTAGGCATGACCACTTCAGGCCCATTATCGCTACCTAGTGGATCTCGGGAACAGGTGGATCTGGGATGGGAACTAGTGGGGTCAGGGAGGCACAAGACCCGGGGATCTAGTGGATCTAGGGATCCAGTGAGGAGGAAACACCGAGAGGAAGTCAAGGAACTGGATCAGGAGGACAAGGGCCCCAACCACCTCCTCAAGTCTTCTTTGAGATGTCTTTACATTTTCTAGATTACAGAGGTATTGAGATGTTATGAGAGCATGTTCACAAGTGTGAGTTACTATGGCACACAAAGGGGATCACAACCCCAGAGCGGAAGGCTAGTCAATTTGCAATGATGTTGTAAGGGCACACACATAACTAGTATAGGAAGTATGACCCCATCAAATGGTGGTAGATTACACCGCATTGAAAAATGCCTTCCTAAAGAGAATTCCACATCCCTGAGTTTGAACAAAGAGCATCAACACCCTTAAGGAGATTCAACAGGGAATGGTGGAGAGTGTGCGGGAGTATGATGCATGGTTTAAGACTCTCCTGTCAAAATTTTCATATGACATTCACCCTTCACAACATGCTCAATGGTTTTTGGAGGGTTGATAACCCCATTTAGAAGAGCTTTATCTCATAAGACTTTCACAGACCCACACGAGGCGTTGAAGCTTCCCTGCGCAAAGTTATTGGGAGCATTGACACTAGTGTTAGCCCATTTCTGAAGCTCAAATCACTGCTATGGCTAAGCAAGCTAGAAAATTTATCTCATGAACTCAGCCCATGAGACTCGCAGTGGAATGTGGTGTATAGATTGTGAAGTAGAGGGGCATGCCAAGGATAGTTTCCCCTGAAGATAGTACGCACCGTAGTAGTAGACTGTGAGATTTTTCATGGGGACCATGATGCGAGTAGATGTCCCTTGTTACAATGCATGCAATTTGGAAGAATGTATCTTGCTACTATAAGATCTACACCTCTACAACCCATGATACTAAGGATTGTAGGCTTATTGATCAAGATCCATGAGGCCATTGATCATGGTGTGCACCAAACTAGCCATTTACCAGTAGTTCTAAGGGTGATGATCACCATTATGAGGAGCGCACAGATGGAGGCACGCACGTGGAAGGGGATTTCATGAGGATTCCATGGTCATGGTAACCATGGAGGAGGAAGAAGTGAGTTCCCACATGGAACCTATTTTAATTGTGGGTCTACAGACCACTACAAGCGCGAGTGCCCAAATTTATTGCAGTGCTCATGGTGTGGGAAGAAGCACAAGTATGAGGAGTGCCCTGAGTTGTTTGAGCATATGAATCAACAACACCGAAAAGACAAGGGCACTACAATGGTAAGCATTAAGAAGGCTGACACACAATGGATGCCATGGGTGACACGTGATGCAGGCTTGAAACTTGTTATGGTAACAACAAGAGTAGAGGCCACACGCACGCAAAGGAAATGCCAAGGCAAAAGAACCTAGTTTCAAGGGAAGAAGTGGTACATGGGAAGTACCTGATCCTCGTGCACATCAAAAGGAGGTATATCAAGAAACCATGGACATCATTCAAGTTTACAAGGAGAAATCCAATGTCTAAAGGAGTAGTCCAGAGGGAGGAGCAAAGAAGGAAGGTCGAGGCACCAAAGGATGACCTGATGAGGTCAAGGAAGTATGTAAAATGCTAAGGCAAGAGAATATTATTCCTTATAGGGCATGGTTGAGAGAGAAGGTACCACACACTAGAGAAGAGCAGCGAGAGGTAGGTCTTGCATGCAAACCTTCCCCTCACAGCCTTGACTATGATAGGAGATCACGTTAAATGCAATCATGGATGGATGGCTCCTTAGTAATATCCTCATTGACACAAGCGTGCAGAGGTCAATGTTCTCACCTTGGATGCATGGCATCAGATGGGAAGACCTACATTACAACCATCTTCAAATGTGTTGTATATGGCAAAAAAAAAGGCAATGCCCATCGGTGTCTTAAAGGATGCAACTATCACCATTCAAGGGGCTAAGTTTACTGGGGACTTCAAAGTCTTGCACTCACCGAGGCAGAAAATTTCCCAAAGATTACTTGGGTGCCCATGGTGCTATAAGAACAATGTGGATCTTCGGTTCAACAAGGGATACATAAGCTTTGAAAATGAGGAGGAATGGGTCATCATACCCTTGGCTGATGGAAAATCAACACCCTATACTAAACCTTTGGGAGAAGAGGTCCTGGATAGAATATATGTGCACTCAATCAGGGATCCAGAGGTAATCCATCCCACAAAGGAGTTATCCAGTTTGAGGATGCTCAGTCCTTAAGTGACACCACCAATATAATGTGTGATAATTGGGCACATGGAACCTATGAGTTAATCGATGACATTTGAGAGGATCATGACAAAGACAAAGGTGACAAAGGCACGTATAGTCCAACACCTAGGGGGAAAGGAGCTACCTAAGTACTCAGGAGGAGCCTTCCCTGAGGTCTTTTTTAGGAGATGGAAGCTCAAGGAAGGAAGGAAGGAATGAATGAACGAAAGAGGGATGTTAAGTTATGTCCTACTCGAAACTACTATTGCACACGCATGGTGGGAAACATCAAGATAACCTCTTGAATGGCACGAGGTGAGAATTTCCTTCTCTGTAAGGTTTTGTAGGAGCAACGCACCCACGGCTATAAAAGACTACCATGGTAAAGAGACCACTTCCTTCCATATCCAAGCATGTGAGACAACCTGATGGAAGCACAAGCATTTCCACCTTCATTATGGGTTCACAAGTTGTATTCCACCCTACAAGGTTGTGCATGCACATGGTACATTCATTCGAGACACACCACTAGATAGGGAATTGGCAAGAGTTAGTGGCTGATCTCATTCAAACATTCAGTATCGTAGAGTACAAAACCCTTGGTGGATAAGGCATTACAGGTTATCAAGTGCCTTACCATTGGGGATAGTGCCATGGCAGAGGATAGGCTACTAGACTTGCTAGGTGAACCTAGCCTGAGGCACACTTTGAGGAAGAAGAAACAAAGAGATACAACTTGAGCACGCATGTATGGAAAAAGAAAAAGGGAAGATGGTGTATGTTATTGATGGGAAGAAGTGGAAAACTTGGATGTTGACCATTCTATAGGGACGCGTGAGGTGTTAGATAGTTTTGATGAATGGGCACACCTATCATGAACCTTTAAAGACAAAGAAGGTTAACATCAACGGCTCAAGAAGAGCCTAAAGAGGCTATCATCGAGACTATTGGTCGAGAAGGAAGTCTCCAAGATCATTGATCTTTTACGTGAGTTTGAGGATTTATTCCCACGTAGGTATCATGAACTCAAAGGCATTCACCATTCCTTGGGGAAATGAGAATTAAGTTGAAGGAGGGTGTGCACCCTGGTCCGGAAAGAGACCATACCGAATGAATCCTAACCTATGCGTGAAGGTCAAGGAAGAAATAGATAAGATGATAGCATCGGGCATTATTGAAGTTGTTGAAGAGTCGAATGGATAAGTCCAATGGTAATTAACATCAAGAAGGATGGAAGGATAAGGATCTGTGTTGATTACAGGGACCTAATGCAATAGTGTGTATCATTGATCCTTTCCCAACCCCATTCACTAAAGAAATCTTAGAGGGAGTGGTAGGGCGCGAGGTCTATTCTTTCACAGATGGATTCTCGGCTATCACCAAGTAAGGATCACAAAGGAGGACCAAAGGAAGATGACTTTCACCACTGAGTGGGGAAGTTTTTCCTATACAATCATGCCATTTGGGTTGAAGAATGCACCTACTGTGTTCTCACACATTGTGGTACAAGCTTTCCAGGACTTCATCCATAAATTTCTTCAAGTCTACCTAGATGATTGACAATATATGGGTTAGTGAAGGACCATTGTGACAACTTAAGGTTATGATGTTTGAAAGGTGTCGCAGTTGAGGATATCCCTCAACATTAAGAAATGTGTCTTTTCTACCCCATTTGGAACATTATTGGGGCACATCATATGTAAGGAGGGCCTACTAGTAGATCCCACAAAAGTTGCAGTAATTGTGGGATTGAAGGAGCCTACTAGTCAAAGCACAGTGCATGGATTTCTTGGGCATACGGGGTACTACAGAAAGTTCATCAAGGGATATGCCAAGATCACCATGCCTTTAGAAGAGTTTCTTAGACATAAAAGTGCCTTTCATTGGGGAGAGGCACAACAAAAGGCATTTGAACACTTTGAAGGATAGGCTTGTCACCGCGCCCATCCTACATTTCCCTTCTTGGGATAAGCCTTTCCATGTTCATGTGGATGCCTCAGAACCACCATTGAGTAAGTACTTACACAACCTAGTGAAGGGATTGTTGATCATCCTTTGTGCTTTGCAAGCAAGGAAATTGACACCAACAGAGTAGAATTATACTACAACTGAGCACGAGGCATTGTCAATGATCTACGCGCTTCATAAAGTTCATACAATATTTGTTGGCAACCCCTTTTATATTTTACACTGACCATATGGCATTGAAATACTTGGTGAACAAGCCCATTCTACAAGGGCATATGTCAGTGGGTACTATTGTTCCAAGAATTTGAGTTCACGGTGGTTGTCAAACTAGGAAAAAGTAATTCCAGACCTGATCATTTGTCTAGGATTGATTCAGGGGAGGACACGCAGAGCATCAAGAGACTACCATGCCGATGCACAACTATTTAGGTTATGGCACACACCCCGTTGGAGGACATTGTGGTATTTCCTTAAAATAGGTGTGGTGCCAAATGGAATGAAGGCCTTGAGAAGAAGAAGTTGGCCATACACACTGCATGCCCTACATGCTAATTAGTGGAGATCTATAAAAAATGGGTCGTGATGAGGTTCTACGCCGATGCATGCTAGAACATGAGCACATTACAATTATGGAAGAGGCACATGGTGGGATTGTAGGAGGACACTATGTGGGAAATGCAACCACGTGGAAGATTCTACTCATAGGGCTTTGGGAGACCATTTATCAAGATTGCATTGAGTTTTGCAAGGCCTGTGACCATTGCCAACCTTGGAAAACCTAGAAAAAGGGATGAAATGCCCTCGCACCAATAATAACGCATGGAACCATTTGAGAAGTGGGCTATCAACTTTGTCAGACCAATCTCACCAATGCAGCGCAAAAGGACTGTTCATGGTATATCCTCACTTGCACTGATTATTTGACAAGGTGGGCAGAGGCAACACCTACAAAGGATTGTACAATGGCTACCTACTAGATTTTTATGGGAAAACATAATCAACAGGTATGGATGCCCATTGAGTTTGACAAGTGATAGAGGTACGCACTTCCTCAATGAAATGGTCAGGATTCTGTTATCAGAATTCATGGTGGCCCATCACAAAACTACTCCCTATCACCCTCAAGAAAATGGAACTACTGAGGCATTTAACAAAATACTTAGTCACACATTGACTAAGATCTGTGATGTTGGTAGATAGGATTGGGATGACAAAGTATCATCCATTCTTTGGGCATATAGACAACCTACAAGAGGTTGAATAAGGCCACACCATTTCAATTGGTGTTTGGCGGAGGCTGTCCTACCAATTGAATTCATGTTACCTTCTCTCGTATATAGCGCAGGAGGATTGGCATGAACAAGCACTGGAGGAAAGAATTGACAAGTTAATGCAATTGGACGAAAGATGATCACTCACCAAGTGGAGCCAAAGACTAAAAGAAAACAAAAGGCATGGCATGATCATCACATTAAGAACAAGAAGTTTGAGGTTGGGCAGATGGTGCTACTATATGATTCAAAGTTTCTACGCCATCCTGGGAAGTTAAAAGTCCATTGGTTGGGTCCCTACATCATCTCGTACATCCTTGATTCAGCATGCCAGTTACAAGCACTGGATGGGACAAGATTTCTAGACACTTCAATGGGAGTAGGCTGAAGCCCTACTATAAATAAGTCTTCTTGGTGTTTGTAATAAGGTAATATTGCCAGTTAGTTTAGGATTTCCTTTAATGCATTTTTTTTTTTTTCTTGTGTTTCCCTTTCTCATTGTTGTTTTGTGTTGCACCTTGGGCACCGGTAATCTCATTACTTTTTGAAGGTTGAATGCACAGAGAGGACCACACATCATTTTAGTGTGGGGTGGAGTAAGGTGGAAGAAATTACAAAGTGTGAAGCACCAGAAGGATTGCATTGGAAAGCCCAATTGGATGGCCCTGAAAGGAAGTGCATGAAGGAAAGGTGAAAAAGGATGGTTGGTGTTAGGGTAAGGCTACATTGTGGATCCACGTACAAGAGAGGAAGAAGCACAAAAGCAACACGAGGTAGGTGAGAGAAAAATCATGATGGAAGTACCTTCAACTGCAGTGACACACGCACAGCAAGAGTCTCCTATCAAGATGGATTGGTTACGCTGTGCAGAAGGTTGGGGAATTGTCCACGCAGGATTGGGCACATGAGTGAAAGCACTAAAGTCAGGTTTTGTTGAAAAATCACATTAAGTGTTGAAGTACGGTGGTAGGTAAGGTAGCATTTAATGTTAAAAAGTGGGAAAACTATAAATAAAGGTTGACACTTCATTATTTACATTATGTGAATACAAAAGAAGGAAGAGATTTTGTGAACTAGGGTTTCTAGAGTTGATCCGTGTGAAGAAAAATTGGAGAAATTTAACTATGAGTGACTAGTTTGGATCTACAAACCAGGGGGAAATAGTTCACGGGCATGGAGAGAGTTGTGGAGAAGCACCATCTTTATGAAGGGGATATTCCAACAAGGGTTTGGCAGCTAGGCACGGGTTGAAAAGGAGTTTCTTCACAAGTTCGAGATCTAAACTTGGAAAGGGTAGAGAAGCAGAGCAAGAGAAGTTGAAGTGCAAAGATAACCTACACAATGGCACCCAAGAAACCAGTTATAACACCTAAGAAGGGCAAAGGCAAGGGCAAGGGAAAAACAACAAGAAACCACCACAAGTACCAATGAAGAATGGTATGTAGAAATGCAGTACCCAGATGGGGTTTTACTTGGAAAGGAGTGGGAGTCCCATTTAAGAAACATGACAGTAAGTGATTATAACCATCACACAAACACGACTAAAAAGAGATGGCGCTGGAGTTAGTGCACCCAAAAAACAAAGGACACCAAAAGGGTTACCCATTTATAAATGACAAAGTAAAAGTGAAGTTGGAGAAGGTGGGATTATTACAACTCTATGAGTTGCCCTACTTTGGGAAGCCCGAGCCTCTATCATCAAGCTGGCTGATGTCACATGTACACAAAAAGATCACTTTCACTTCACAGGGCAAGATGCACATAACCCTCAGCTGATTTCAAAATTCACAGTCTCTCATCTATGAAGGAGAAAGTATAGAGGATGACCTATGTGACAAAGAAGCCATCAAAGAAACCATCACCGCATATGCATACAAGAAAGGGTCAAGGTACTTTGATATTGTGATATCCAAGACCCGGTGATGAGAATGGCCACGCACCTGGTAACAAAACTTAATGACCAAGAGAGGTGGACGCAAGTGAACAAATCATGGCTCAATGTTTGTAGAAGGATATCGAGGGTGCCATCTACAACTTGTCTCATGTACATCATGGATGAGATCATCAACAACACACAGAGGGTGACAAGATACTTTTTGGCAATGTCCTCTTACTTATTGTGTTTTCAGAGATCGAGTGCCAGATGGGGCAGATAAGTTCATGTGGGAGTACCCAGAGGAAGACCCTCACCCACAAAGAGATTCAAAAATATACTTGTGATAACATGATGACCGTTCATAAGGCACATCTTTGAGAAATGGTATACGCACTTGAGGAATGCATTTGGGGTAGAGTGGAGGATCCTAACAACTACCAAAGCTCACAAAGGAGAAGTTGAATTCAGTATACCAACACTTCTACATTGGCAAATTTAGGTTGGTTGATGAAAACATGAGCCCATGGTGTAAACTTCCATTTTCTTTCACCACTCAATACTTCCAAGTGGGGTAAACAGATTCAAGGAATCCAAGAAACTAAAGTTTGACCTTGGAAGTATGGATCGGGACCACAGGGAGATGCGCAGATGTTGGTCTACCCCAACAAGCGTGCGTACATGGAAAAGTACGTATCACATGAAGTTCAGATGATAAAACCCATGACTCTACCTATTATAGGGGGTCCACGCACGTGTATACCTTCACATAAGGCCCAAGTTTGAGAAGGGCACTTATCTTGAAAATGAGATAGCTATACCTGAGGACCTAACAGGTAGGAAGAAGACCACACCCAAGAAAAAGGAGACAAAGAAAAAAGAAGAAGGCACCAAGTGTCCAAGATACTCAAGTGGTGGGTGCCCCAGAACAAGCACTAGAACAAGTACTTACACGCGCAGGAAGAGGTCTCCAGTCAGAGAGGAGGCACCAGAGCAAGGAAAGCTTATCACAGAGGAGAAATCACCAGAGGAGGAAGAGAAAGCAAAATCTCCTATACTGAATCCCCAGTTAGGAAGAAATAAAAGGTGATGGAGGAAGTTGACTTAGAGGAAACAGAGCTTGGAGAAATACATGGGTGAGAGGGATGATGATGAAGAAGATGAACCTGAAGGGGACCAAGAACCACTTGTTTTCAGCATGTGCATGATTCGGAAGAAGAAGGCAAAGAGGAGAAGAATGACTATCACTTTGTGTGAAGGAAGGGCAGCCAGAGGAGGAGGGTGCCAGACATGGAAGGAGGTGAAGAGGTTAGCACAAAGAGTCAGAGGACTCCAAACCTCACGGATGAAGATAAACAAGGTGGTAGAAAGAGAAGAAATGAAAAAATTATTGAAGCCTTGGTAGAACAAGAATTGGAGCACAACACTGAAATAGTGATGAATGAAGATAAGGAAGGAAGCGTAGGAAAAGACCACGGCAAAGGTGGAGAGGCCCCAGTCTAATAGTAACTATTCCTAAGGGCACACACACAGGAGGAAAGGCACATGGAGATCAAAAGACCAAGAATGGACTACATTGATGATCACAACAAGGTGTTGTGCACACGCTTCCAAAGCACAATCCCAATAGATCAACTCTTGAAATGAAGTCATTTGATGAAGAAGGTGCATACCCTCGATGAGGAAGATGCTCTCTGGGAAATTGAGTCCCACATCGATGAGCCAGAGTTCAAGGTAAGCCAAGGAGCACTAATGAAGATGCCTGAGTCAAAAGGAGATAACCCCTTGGTGAGCGCTCAACAAATTTTGGATGAACAAGTCTGCAATGCTTTAAATAAGGTCTCAGTTGAGCTGGAAGCCAGGTTATTCAGAAGGAATGACAGGTAAAATTTCTAGAGGCAGAGCTAGAAAAGAGGGAAGAAGAGCTAGAAGAGAGAACCAAGAACTTGAAGCAGGAGGAACTAATTAGCACAAAGCTAAAGCATGAACTTAGGGAAGAAAAGGAAAGGGTGCGTGAGGTATATAAGAAGGTAGAATCCATCACAGATGCCATTGTTTTGAAGCATCCGACTCACACCACCCACCAAAAAAAGTATGGATCTTCCTTGAGTGCCTCAAGACTTAACACATCCTCACCATGGAAGGCAACCTCTAGCCTTAGAATCCATGGAAGAAGTAAGCAAATGCACCTGGAGAAGGAGGAAAATTAAAGGTTGTAGCAATCATTTCCGAGTATAACAAGGTTCTTGCTGATGTGAAAATTTCTACCCATACTGCTGAGGCCACGTATGAGTTTGTGCAGACAGAGATAAAGTGGCGAGCATTCTAGTCACCACTCACGAGGTAGAGCTCAAGGAATTCCAAGAGAAGAACAAAGGAAATAGAGCAGAGTGGGAAAGGATCCTAGCCGAGGTCGAGAAGAAGTTAGAAGCTATTGAAACCTTACGAGGTTCAATTAAAAACTGGCTGAAGGAGTTGTACCCACATATTACAAGAAGGATGGATGCGCTTGAGGACGGGCAAGGAATTGAAGGAATGGTTGAAACATTGAACACTCGAGGAAATGGACTGGGTTTTGAGGAAGTAAGCACCCTAGTCGGTGACCTCTGCAGAGAGCAAAAATGAAGTCGATGCCTGAACAAGTTGGAGGCCGACTTACAAAGAGATTTTCCTATCTTGTTGCAATAATGACAACACTTCCCCATTCTTTCATTTTTTTCCCAATTCTTCATTCCCTTATTCTTTTTCCAAGGCATTAAGCCTATTGTAATTCTTTCTTTGAAAGAAGTTCCCATGGGTGGAGAATAGGTAAAGTGTGGGGTGATGTTGGGCCCCTAAAATATTGACTAAGTACACAAAGGCACATGGGCACGCAAGGCCTAAGTTGAAGAGTGGGCACGCAAGAAGAAGGCACGTAAGGTAGGGTTCTAGGAGGGTTTTAGAAGGGCCATGTTACACACCGACAGAACAAGGTCTCGGACTTAGCCATATTTGGCATATCGGGAAGGACATGAGAAAAGTGTGACCCGACTGCATGCAGTGGATAAGGTGCCAACCTGGCGACAGGAGTTGGCCTAGGAAGGAATATGCCCTACGATGGAAGCTTCTAGAAGACCATCATGGAAAAGAGTGGAGAGCTCAAGCCTGAGGAGCATGCACCCATGGAGGACCACATTCGACACTTGGCACCAGATCTAAAGCCTTAGAAAGGTGAGTTTGGCAGTTCAAGGGCCTATAAATACAAGCCCACAGAAGAATAAAGAGAGAGATCAATAGAGAGCGAGAGCTCTGCAGAAAATGCCATGAGGAGTTATATTGGGTTGGGTAGATAAATATAGGAGAAGGATGTATCAAGGGCTTGGGGTTATAAAATTTCTTTTTGAGAGCTAAAGGATATGGATCCAGTTATGATGCATGACTTCGGTCTGCCATACTGTGATGTTTTGTAATGAATCTAATGAATGTAATGAGGTTACCAAGTTATTTGAATATGATCCTTCTTGGTTCAGATTCATGCATGATTCTTCATAGTTATTTTTCATGTATGTTTATAAGATGAATATGAATCCCTATGCATTTTCCTTTCTATTTTGATTCAGTTCTTTAAGTCTTGTTAAAGTATCTCTATCTGTAATGACTGTAATGGTCTAGAGCCATTCTGAGCTCTATGATGTTTGCATGTCTCATTCCCACTTAGGTCAGGTGCATGGGATTCCCTTGTTCTTTGGTGGGTGTAAAAATGACTACATTCACATTCTTATAACTATTTGAAAATCCCAAAACATCCAGATATGTTAGTGGGAAAACTCAAAACATTCAAATATGTTTCGTATAAAAATCCAAAACAATAGAACATTGTCAGACTAAATAATACCAAAAACAACAAAAATGTTTCAAAAACTGTCTCTCGTAAAAACAAAGTAGTATTTTTCTTACTTCACTTGTTGGTTTATATAGTTTTGGTTGCATTACTTTTTCATCTTATGTGCTTTAAATTGATTCATTTTCTTACTTAGATTGAGTGTTACTTTAATCATGGTGTATTACATTGAATTCATTTTATCTTGATACTTGTATATAGTTGTAGTCTTGATTAGATTTAATTAATTTGTACTTTTGTTTTGCTTGTGCAGTTTGTTGTCATCTCATCATCATATCATCTATCATCACATCTATACATCATATATCAATAAATGCTAAGCTACATCATCATGAACATGAAAATTAAACATGTATGCTAAGCTAACATCATATAATATCACCAAGAGGGGAAAGAGGGACCACCTTCTATCCCCCTCAAACATAGACCATAATAAAAACATGGATTAAACATGCTATCTCATAAACACAAAATGCAATAAGTAAAAACAATCCATCATCATCATCATATATCCTCATAAATAAAAATGTCCATGTACAAAATCATGTGTCTTGATACATATCAGATACAAAATGCCATCATGGGCATGGATCAAAATTCTATGCCTTCATCACGAGGCATAATAAAAAACAATATATAAAGTACATATGTACAAAATAATGTGCCTTCATCATGAGGCATGATAAAAAAATAGTACATATACATCATCTCAAAATGTTCCTTCATATCGAGGTGTACATAAAAATATACATCAAGTACATCAATAAGAGGAGTCAACCCCGACTCTCTCCCATGCCTGGACTACTAGGTCTACCACTAGGTGGGGGCATCTGCTTGTGATGGACTCCGTGGAGGGCATCAACCATGCTTGTGTTGAATCATGCAGCGTTGAACAATGATGTGCCGAGGCCTCGAATGGAAGGCTACCGATCGATCTCGCAAAGCATGAGGTCCTCTGTGATTTGGATGTCAACCTGCTAACAACTAACTAGATGAAAGGAATAACCCTCATCCCTCTAGGACTTTTCGTGCTATAAAGACTTGTAATAGGATGTCTCGCTTTTCTAGCTATCATCAAATCCAGTAGTATATGGTACATCCTAAATGTTGTGGATGATTGATGTAGAGAATCACACTCTCTTATCAAGCATGTCAATATAAGTATGAGCCTCGTGTCCACCGAATCCTCTCTTCCACCAACTTGATCCCTCTCACTGCAATAACATGTAGCCGCTTGAGGCTACTACTTCTTATAATTCTTGCCTCAAGGAAACTATATCACCAATATCTTGTGTAGCCTATGTGCTCCCCATCTTCCCTCTAATAGAATACATGGTGGTGAACCCCATCTCTGTCCCATCCATCATCATTGCCATCTCCATCCCCCTCATCTCCTGAATTTGCATGATCCCCTCCACCTCCTCCATCCCAAAAATCTATGGAATCTCATCTCGGTGGACTGTGTGGTGGACTTGGTGCACACAGGGGTGATAAAGGTACTTGTAGTGGCACCTACAATGACACCCCGTAATGAAACCTATACTGGAATTTTTGGGGCTAATAACTATAGAGTCTCCCTAAGGCTATGCTTGACATTTGACCCCGAACCGCCCGGGATGCTACCTAAGCCTTAAGATCTCGGTCATGTAGGCCTTGCACTATCGGCTATCGTCCGTAATCTGAGCCTCAGTATGGCTTCCCGTGGAATGGTAAGTCACCGTGAAACTCATTGTGGTATACCAAGGAGGGTAATCTTGGGTCTCACTCGGTCAACTATCTCTGTCACTGCACCCAAGGCTATGAGACCACTTTTGCAAGAGTATCTAATGCTCATTGTAACCTAATCTAAGGTCCAATGTCAAAAGTCTCTATGGACCTTTGCCCGTACCACATCTCATCTCTAAGTATCCCCTAGATGAGGCCAAATTGGCACTCGTACTCTATCCACTCGCACCACTCAAGGATATGGTCCCGCCTACAATTAATAAAATGATCAACTACTACAATACTCAACTCTACTCCATTCTCATGCCACTTTGATATAATCTATACGGTCCACCAGGTAATCATATGGAGCTGAATCTCATCAAATATCTCATGTAGTAGGTTGTATCTCCAATGTGCCCATGTATATCCTTGCCCACTAGTATGCAACCCATAATAGATGGATCACCAAGAGCCCTTGCTCGTAATACTCTAAGTGGCCGCCCTATCACGATATGATCCCAAGCCCATATCTCGAAGTAAGGTAGTTGGACCCACAGATCTTCGACCGATGTATGATATCAAGTGTAAATATGAATATAAATGGGCTAGTATGCATTGCCCCCAATAATAAACCTCTCCTTAGATGAGGCCATGTATCACTCCAATAAGGCCCAAAGGAAACCAAGCATCACCTTGTTAGAAGCAATCATCATTGACAAGAGCCATAAAAATACGGGAACCCATCCAAGCCGACGATCCGCCGTACATCTAGTAATGTCAACCGACATACCCCGACAAGGTATGTCTGCTACTCCGAACATCTTGGAAATGCTCTGCAAAATATGGCCATGGTGGCCATCATAAGTAATCAGCCAACCCTGAATAGGCACTCAAAAATCTGCCAAACATCCTCCAAAGTAACACTCATCTCACCCAGTTGAAAGGTGAAATGTTTGGCTCTCACTTTGCCATCTCTCAGCTAAGGCTGTGAGTAGGCTATGGTCCAAGGTAATTTGGGGCATATGAGCGCGTGTGAAAGACCAAATCACATCCAGAGTCATCTCTAAATAAATTTGATCACACTATGAGAGGGTAGCCTCATAGGCCCTCAATGCCCACGCGGCTCTCATGTCTCTAATAAGGGAAGGCTAATTTGTAAAATTGGGAAAAACACTTGTTAAAATCATGTTCTTTTACAAAATCATCATCTACTTTCTTCTATTGATCATGTATGTTCATCTACAAACTCCTAAAAATTCTTCTAAGGCCATACAAAATTAACCTTTTGCACTAGCGTGCCCTATATAAAGACCAACGCGCCCTCGCGCCAACGCCCCCTTTCCCACATCGTGCTCGTGTTTTAACATAGATGTGCACCCATTCCCCCGACCTTGGTTCGACGTCGCGTCCCTCGTTACGTTGACACGCTCATTTTAGCGTTTACGCGTGCACGCCCGTGTGTTTCCACAAGTGCGGTCCCCCATCCTTGCTTTCCCATTCCAGTGTGATTCTTGCACACATACATGGATGTGTATGTGCTACTTTGTGAAAGCATGCCCCCACAAACACATACGTGCCCCCAAGGGCTGCAATGATGCTTTCACATTATTTTCTATCCCTAATAAATGCTACTAAATGAAGCGTAAAAGCAAAAATTTTACTTTACATACTTGTTGGCCATCCCCAGTGAGCCTCATGTAGTCTCGTGACTTAGTTTTGATGGTGCTTGTGGTTTTGAACCCTCGCATTTCTCTCCTAGGTCGAGCCAAATCAACAAGAAAAATTATAAGGGTGGATAGTAAATAATCCGCCGCGATATTTTTTACCCACTCTTACTTGCTATTTCTACCCGTTTTGACCTCCCATGATGTTTTTCACGCCCGAGGCACCCCGAGCCATCATGGTTCTTCTAATTTCTTCTAAAGCATTCATCGCGATGATTATTTTTAATATGTAATCATTTTTATCATGTTTTTCTACATTAGGGCATATTTTTGCTTCTCGGTGACCCTTTTTACTACCTGGGACATATTTTTGCCTTATAGTGATTTTTTATGATGTCATATGAATTCATTAATTTTTCTACGTCATTTTCTTCTATAAAATTCAAAAACCAAAAAATAAAATCATTAAAAAATCCAAAAAATTGGTAAAAACATTAAAAATCCAAAAATGGTAAAAATTTAATTTTTTTCAAAAATTGGTAAACAACATGCACATAGCTGAAACTCGTATCAAATACATTTTCCTCGAACATCAAAAATTTTCCTACAAAAACATCTTTCTTAGGTTCTTTCTTGTTCTTGTCTCAAACGACTCGTGGATCATTTTGATCTACCTCCATTAACAAAGCTAGCTTGCTTACTATGTTGGTACTCCCATGCAACAATGAGTTGCCAGAGACTGTGTCATAGTACACGAATTATTTTCATGGGACTACTTGTGTCCTCTATTATTCCCCTCACATGTATCCTTGCTTGGGGCACCATTTTTAACCCTTGTCGTTAAAACACAAACATTCGAACTAAAGCTTGATAACAAAAACACAGTGCAACTGTCTTGATGTTGTTTGTTTGAGTAGATGTGATTGTATTTATTTCTTTGTTAGGTTAGTTGGTTTACTTTCTCATATTGCATTGCATTATGTATGTTGCATGGAGTTATGCATTTTTAGCAATGAACAAATGTTAGTAATATAGCTTTTCATGTTATTTTACACTTTTGTTTATTTTAATAAGGGCCGATGATTTAGATCATAGGGGCAACATGATGAAACAAAGTTGCTTATTGAAAGATTGGATGCAAAAAGCTATTCCTATATTCTTCACTATCATGTCTTATCACTATTCATTTTTCTTCCAAACACTTGGGGCAATAAAATCCTTTTATCCCTATCCTATTTCTTCTATCTGTTTCGATCATATTTTTGATCGTTGATTGACTTCTTCTATCACCCCATCGACACTCGAGGGGGCATCCTTCATTCTATTAATTTTTCTTCAAAAATTTACTTGTTTATGCTTGTCTACTATGTTTGAAGTGATGTCACTTACTTCACCTCAAACAAGGGAAAATGTAGACACCTAAATTCCACTTTCGTAGTCTTATTACTCAAAGCACACTAATTACCCTCATTCTTACCATTTCCATTATAATTAGTGATTTCTGCTAATTAACTAATGTTTCCCTCTATTTTGGTTAATTAACGATGCTTTGTTGATTAACTAACCTCTATCACATTCTAGATGCCAATTGACGACACATCGTTAGTTATAATCCTCTTCCGAGCAAACAATTAGTGATTATTAGCTAATTAAGCCTATTTACCCTTGTTTTGATCAATAAACCCTATTATTGGCTCAAACCCCTCTTCCAACCATTCAAAATCACCCCTTTTCCCTCCAAGACATCTCAAAAGGCTTCAAAATCTTATCATAGCCTCTTAATTGACCCTAAGTGGTTAATTAAGGCTCCTCACATGCTAATCACTTGTTAATTCACTAATCATGATTAACAAGCCTTAATCTACTTTATCCTTTGTCCCACATGCACCAAGATGCAAGTTTTCCTCAAATAGAAAACTATAAAAAGGACTAAGTACATACCGCATACTTTACACCATACTTTGATTAGTATATCATATAACAAATATGATTAAGAGCCTTACTTCCTTCTTGGATTATTTTTCTCAATATTTGCATCCAATCTTCATGTTGGTTAGTAGAGGGATATCTAATATGGCCTTGTAGCCATTGTTAGAGAGATCCTCTCACCATTTGTGGAGTAAAACAACCATAATTTGATTTCCCTTAGATCTAATTAGGTCTATGTTAATTAGTAATTATCTCACATAGTAAGGATGCTTGTAGATTAGATGGTTGATTTAATTTAGTTTCCATTAATGCATGATTTTAAGATTTGATCATGATGTTTCATTCTTAATCTTAAGCTTAGCTCTAAGCTATTATGGTGTTTGCCTTTACTAGCTATTCATATTGCAAATTTTTGGGGTGATCACATTTGGCACGCCAATAGGGCACCTTTAATCGTCCTTTATATTCAATTTGAAATTTTCTAGATTAATTTTCAAGCTTTTTAGAGTAAATTTCAAGTTTTGTAGATTAATTTCAAAATTTTATAGTTGTTTAAAGCTAGATTAGTTGTACTTGCTTTGTTTTTATGTTCTTTGAGGATCAAAGGAGGTAAAGTGTGTCAAAATTGCATCAAAATGTCAAAGATTTGAGCTTTATCATATTTTTCTTGTTAAAACCAGTGTTTTGACCACTGCAAAGAAGGTGCGAGCTCATGTCATCAAGGCTGTGCTCATGTTGTAAGGTGCACGCTCACGTCATCAAGGCCGCACTCACGTTCTCGTGGCCATGCTCACACTTCTCTGGATGCGCCTATGTTCTATTGCATTTTCCCTCTGTGTTTAGGCATCGCCGGTGCTTCAAGTGCACGCTTGTGTCTCTCTAGATGCACCGTCATTTAATTGATCTGTGTTTTTGATAGAGGTGTGCTGGTGTATTCAAGGCCACACTGTGCTATTAAGTGTGCAATCCTGGTGCTATTAGGGGCGTGTTTCTTTTCAAAAGGGTGAGCTAACATGGTCAGTTTCATTTTGGCAATATTTTTAAAGTTGTAAATTCTAATTTTTGGTTTTTTATGTGTGTTACAGGTCTCTTAACTGCTTTATGTAGTTTTCAACATTTAAAATTAGATTTCTAACACATTTACTTAAGTTTTTGGTGAATGTTTTGGTTTCTATGCTTTGTATGCGTTTGGGTTAAAGATTGTGTATGCTCTTCTCTCAAGCACCTTGTGTGATCTTCTAATCAAAATAAGCATTAAACCTTCTTTTGATAACCTTAGAGTAAGTGGGAAATTTCATTATTAATTTTTATGATTAAGGGAATAAACTTTCATTTGGCATGTTTATGATTCTTTAGTTTTGTTGGGTTGATGAATTACAACCTAAGTACTAGAGGTGATTAAGGTTTGAGCGCAGATACATAAAGTGCGTAGGTGCATGTGGAAGAATAGCGAACAAAGCGTGTATAGGAAAATCAAGGAATCATGCTTAGCCGTTTTCTAGTTTGGGGCTAATTATAGACATGGAGTGAAGAAAACATCTTGTATGGAGACTTGAAGAGCACGCAAAGGCTATTTTAGATGTCATGCATAGTTTTAGTTCTAGTTTCGCCTCACGCGAACCTGTAGAGGATCTTATCTACATGGTATCCCCTTAGCGGTAAAGATCTTGATCGTGACCACGGATTGGAATACCGTCCCCATGAATAGCTAAAATCCACCACGCGTGGGGGTAGGAATAGGTGTGGTGAAATATGGTGGAAATAGAAGAAAAAAGAGAGAAAGGAAAGACAACTTAAGTTTAATGAAGCACACGAGAGGGATTTGCTCAAGCAATGAGAAATTGTGGAAAGAATGGTGTTGTGGAGAGATATGGCTCATGACGTATTTGGAGCTCACGTAGAAGACATGAAGCCGAAACATCTAGAACTCCCCATTTGGAAAAGCCTACCAGAGAGAATCCTCTTCAGTTTGAGACGAAGGCACATCCGAAGAAAGATTGAGGATCATTGGCATGCATCGAATCCTACATGGAGACGTAGCCCCGCACTTGGTTTTCCAATTTCCACGACAACTATCAAGAAGCAAGCTAGTGTGGCAAGTAGAGTAACGAAAAATAGAGTTAATTTGCACGAGTCATTGTTAGGAGTTAATAAGGTAGATTATTCATCTATGGTGGCATAATCTTCGCCCTGTGTTATTTGGAGGTCCAGATTGGGGTATGTTTTGTGGCGTGTCATCAACACAAAACATAGGCACACAGAACGTTGACATCACGTTTGGAAGTAGCACAACTTCACAGCACCATGGGAGTTCAGGTTTAGCGTAACATTTGGAACACAAGGCAATGTATCCTATGGTCTATTTCCCACTACATGGGTGGAATAGGTGGCTCGGATATAGGAGATCCGATGGTTCTGGGGGTGGAGGAAACACATGAGGTAATACAAGTTCTGGATCTAGTGGGCATGGTCCACACTAGCCCTAACAAATTTATATGAAAATATCTATTCGTCTTCTAGAATATAGAGGAATAAAAGATGCAGTTGAGAACATGCATATGTGTGAGATACTATGGCGTGCGAAGGGGATTATAGCTCCAGAGTAGGAAAGTTATTTTTCAACTACTTTGCAAGGGCGTGCACATAGTTGGTACAAGAAATATGATCCGAACTAGATCTTTATGGACTATACCGCGTTGTGTGATGCTTTCTTAGCAGAGTTCCATATACCTAAGTTTGAGAAGAAGAGCATCAATGTGCTGAAGGATATCAAACATGGCATGGATGAGAGCATTAGGGAGTATGATGCAAGGTTCAAAATTCTTTTATCGAAGTTATCTTATGACATACATCCGAGTCAATATACTCAATGGTTTGTTGGAGGACTGATCATGCTTTTCAACACAAGACTTATACAGATCCACGTGAGGCACTTGAGGCAGCCTTGCACACTGAGGCGCTTTTGAGTGTAGACACAGGAGTGAGCCCATTCTTGGAAGCTCGTATTGCAGAAATATTGAAACAATTAGAAAATTTTCCAGCTAATTCAACACATGAGACGCACAATGGAATTTGGTGCATAGATTGTGAAGTAGAAGGACATACTAAGGATAGTTGTCCCCAAATTAGTGCACACCATATTGTTGAAAATGTGTGATCTATCACTGGATCATGATTCAAGAAAGTTCCCATTGTTGTAACACATGATAAGACATAAAATAGCTTCATTACTATAAGATTTACAGTCTCTACCACACATGATACGTATAATTTTAGGGTCGATTAATCAGATTTGTGATGCCATCGATACTAGTGTACGCTCGGACTCAAATGTTTGGAATAATTCTAAGGAACAAGGTGAGCATCATGATCATAATCACAATGAAGGGCACTCGGATGGAGGCCAAGGTAGAGGTCGAGGTTACCATCGAGGATTCAAAATCCGAGGTCACGACAATGGAAGAAGTGAGTTTTCTCATGGAACATGTTATACATGTGGATCCCTCACCACTATAGGCACGTGAATGCTCTCTCGTAATATAATTTGTTATTTTTGTGGAAAGAACAATAACTATGAAGAATTCCTAGACTTGAGTAAGAAGAACAAATAGGATAAGGGCACAAGGATGGTTAGAGTGCAATGCACTATGGAAGATTAGTGGATGCCAAAGTTAGTGCTTGGATCTTGAGTTGGTGCCTGTGAAGATTAATACATGCGCATAGGTCGAGGCTGCGCGTGTAAAGGAAGTTCCAAATTAGAAGCCTGTCATTACAAAGGAGGAGGTACTACATAAAAATTATCCAGAACCTACTCATTAGAAGGAAGTTTATCAAGAAACCATGGAGGTGATTAGGAATTTTAGGGTGAGATATAATGTTTGAAAGAAGAAAGTTGAGAATAAAAAAAACAACCGAACTTCCTCGTAAAAGATACTAATGAATTTAAGAAGGTTTTCAAGATGCTACGACAATAAAAATCATTCCTTTATTGGGGGTATGATTAAGGAGAAAGATGCCGCACAATGAGTTGAGTGTAATTTTTTTACATGCTAATCTACCTCATCATAGTCTTTATTATGATAAGGAGATCACTTTAAATATTGTTGTTGATGGATGGATGTTGAGTAACATTTTAATTGATAGAGGCGCAAAGGTGAATGTAATCACTTTGATGCGTGGATTCGATGGGAGACCACCATTACAGCCATCTTCAAATGTGCTATTCAAGACAAACATGACTAAGGCCACACCCATTGGAGTTCTTGAAGATACTACTATTACTATACAAGGGGCCAAGTTTACCGGGACTTTGATGTCTTTACACTTGCAGAGGTAGAAAATTTTCCAACTTTTCTTGATGCCCTTTCAGTGTTATGTAAACAACATTGATCTCATGTTCAATAAAGGATATATAAGTTTTGAGAACAAGGAAAAGTGCACCATCATTCCTTTTTGATAGATGGAAAAGGTGCACCTTATGTGGAACCATTAAGTGAAGAGGATTTGAACAGAATTTATGTGCACACCATTAGAGATCCGGAAGTCCTTGAGCCATAAAAGGAAGGAGTTCTCTAATGGGATGATGCAAAGTTGATGAATGATACTACAAGTGTTGCATGTGACAACTGGGCACATGGAACTTATGAAATGGTTGGTTACGAAGTGAGAAGTGTAGTTACATGTGTAAGCAAACCGCGTTGTGTTAGGCATTTAGGTAATAACTAGGTACCAAGGTACACTGTTAGGGGAATCCTGAAGTGTTCCTACGTATTATGGAAGCTTAGTGGACAAATTAAGTGGAAAGTAGGAATGTGCTAGTTTATACTCTATGTGGGATGGTAGTGTGCTAGTGGATGGTTCACATGGATAATATTTTGGAGTGGAAATCTCTGCAAGATTTCTTTGGAGTAATGTGCTTACCAAGATATGTGAATTTCATGGGAAGGATGCTCAACACCATGTTCAATAGTGTGAGACTCTAGACAGAGGGGCAAGAGGCCTTACCACCTTCTATGGGTGCATCAGTTCTACTACACATTGTGAGGCTGTACACACACATGGTATGTCTATGCCGAGTTGAATAGAGAAACATGGAATTTGCAAGAACCGACCAGTAGGTATGATTCGACCTTTGACTATTTTTCCACTAAACCTCGTGAATGAATGAAGCATTACAGTTATGAAATGCTTTGACTATGGGAGATAGTGCAAAGGATGAGGAACTTATTCAGAGTTATTAGGTGAGTCAAACTTGGAGGCGTGCTTTGAAGAAGAGAGATGATGTAGAAAACAGCTTGGGCATGCCTACCTAGAAAGAGAGAAAAGGGTAAGATGGTCTATGTAATAGATGATGAAGAGGTGGATAATCTGGATGTCAAACATATTGAGGGTACACGTGCGAGGTCTTAGATAGTGTAGATGAGAAGGTCATGCGCATATCATGAGCCTATGAAAATTAAGAAGGTCAACATTGGGACAGATGTTGAACCTAAGGAGGCCATCATTAGTGATTATTTGTCTGACTCAAAGGTTGCTAAAATAATTGAGTTATTGCGTGACTTCCAGGACTTGTTTCCTAGGGGTTATCATGAATTAAAAGGGTACATGAATCTTTGGGTGAGATGAGAATCAAGATAAAGGAAGGTGTGCACACCGGTTAGAAGAGGCCTTACAGATGAATCCTAATCTACACATCAAGGTGAAGGAAGAAATAGATAAGATGTTGAATTCTGGAATCATTAAGCCCATCGAGGAGTTAAAGTGGTTAGCCCTATGGTGATCAAAGATCAAGAAAGATGGAAAAATAAGAATTTGTGTGGATTATAGGGAGTTTAATGTTGCATGTGTAATAGATCCCTTTCCCACACCTTTAAAAGAAATATTGGAAGGTCGTTGCAGGGCACGAGATCTACTCCTTCACTGATGGATTTTCTGATATCATCAGTACATATTAAAGAGGATCAAGAGAAGAAAAATTTCACCATAGAGTGGGGAATTTTTACATACATACGTTATGCCATTTGATTGAAGAATGGACTGCATTATTTTTGCGCATTGTTGTGCAAGCATTCCTACTTCATTCATAAGTTCTTACAAGGTTTTCTAGATGATTGGATAGTTTATGGGCTAGTCAAAGATCATTATGATAATTTAAGGCTTATGTTTGAGAGGTGTCGAAGTTGAGCATCTCCTTAAACATTAAGAAGTGTGTTTTTTCTACACCTTTTGGGACTTTTCTGGGGCATATTATTTGTAAAGAAGGCTTGTTAGTGGATCTTGCTAAGGTTGTTGTTATTTTGGGATTAGAGGAACCTACTAACCAGAGTGAGGTGCATGGATTCTTGGGGAACACATGATATTACAGAAGTTTATCAAAGGTTATGCTAAGATTTTTCACACTTTAGAAGAATTATCAAGAGTAAAGGCAAGTTCCATTGGGGTGAAGCGTAACAACACGCACATTTGAGATATTGAAGGAAAGGATTACTACAACACCTATTCTGTGCTTTCCTTCATGGACCAAACCTTTTCATGTGCATGTGGATGCTCTGGCATGGCCATTGGCACAATATTAGCCCAACCTGGAGAAGTATTTTTGATCATCCTATTTTTTTACAAGTAGGAAATTGACACCAATGAATGGAATATACAACTAACTATAAGAAGGCTTTTCCCATGATCTACGTGTTGCATAAGTTTTGATAATACTTGTTGGTAACACCTTTTATTTTCTATACATATCACATGGCATTGAAGTACTTGGTGAATAATCCCATTTTACAAGGGCACATATGCCATTGGATTCTATTATTTCAAGAATTTGACTTCACGGTGGTGGTTAAGCCAAGGTAAGAGAAATTTTAGACTAGATCATTTATCAAGGATTAATACAGCGAGGACATGCAGATCATGATACAATGCTAGATGCACAAATATTTAGATTACAACCATGTGCCCTCCGACTTGAAGACATTGTTGTCTTTTTACTAACAAGTGTGGTGCTAGAGGGAATGAAGAATATAGAGAAGAAGCAACTTGCCATCATATGCACCATGCCTTACATGTTGATTAGTGGAGACTTATACAAACTAGGTCGGGATGAAGTTTTATGCTGTGTGTACTTGAGCATGAGCGTGAAGCTATTATGGAGGAAGCTCATGGGGGTATTGCAGGTGGACATTATGCAGAGAGATGCCACCATGCAAGATTTTATTGGCTGGTTTATGGTGGGAAACATCAGTATAAGGATTGTAAAGAATATTGTAAGGCATGTGACCATTTTCAATGCACCTTGGAAAGCCTAGGCATAGAGATGAAATGCCTTTAAGGCCTATTGCTAGTGCAGAACCTTTTGAAAAGTGGGAAATTGACTTTTGGGTCTATTTCCCCACCCACACGTAGGACTGGATCACACTACATTATAACTTGTACAGATTATCTTACAAGGTGGGTAAAAGCAATGGCACCTACAAAGGATTACACATACATCTATAACAAAAGGTTCTATGGGGAAAACATTATCAATAGGTATGGATGCCCATTGAGTTTGACAAGTGATAGGGGTACTCATTTCCTTAATGAGACTATCAGATATTGTTAGCAGAATTTATGGTGGCACACCATAAGATGACACCCTATCACCCACAAGCTAATGGAACTGTTGAGGCTTTCAACAAGATATTGAGCCACACATTGACTAAGATTTGTGATGTTGGAAGGAAGGATTGGGATGATAAAGTCTCTATATACTTTGGGCATACAGGAAAACTTATAAAAGATTGAACAAAGCCACACCCTTTCAATTGGTGTTTGGCGTGGAAGCTATTTTTCCCATGGAATTCATGTTACCTTCTCTTTTGTATTGTGCATGCAAGAGGTTTGGCTGATGAGAAAGCACTTGAAGATTACATTGAAAAAAACTATGCAATTAGATGAAAGGCGTGTGCATAACACGATGGAGTCAAAGACAAAAAGTCAAGCGTAAGGCATGACATGATAGGAATATTAAGGATAAGAATCTTGAAGTTGACAAATGGTTCTTCTTTATGATTCAAAGTTTTATGCCACCCTAGAAAATTAAAGTGCATTGGTTGGGACCGTATGTTATGACTTACATACTTGATTCAGGCACTTTTCAGTTAGAGGCGCTTGGATGGGACACGGTTTCCTGGTTACTTCAACGAGTAGGCTAAAGCCCTACTATAAATAAGTCTTCTTGGTGTTTTAATAAGGTAGTATTGCCATTTAGATTAGATTTCCTTTAATGCATTTCCTTTATATGTGTTTCCTTTCATCGTTGTTATGCTTTGTCAATTTAGTTCAGTGTTTTGTGTAATAAGTGCACTTGTGCACCAGAAGATGATTACTATCTATTGGATTCATGCAGAGGACCATGCATACTTTTAGTGTGGGGTGGAGTGTATATATGATAAATGGACCAGTTTGAATGTTCTCTGAAGATGGGTATACATAGAGAGATATTATGCAGGTGCTTGA